>PVIH01012918.1:0-61071 GCA_004025045.1 Sigmodon hispidus | reverse complement strand
TTTTTTTCATATCTTCTTTGAGAGCTTCGATGATCATCAAAAAGGAATTTTTGGTGTTGCTTCCTTCTGTTTCCTCTTCATTGCTCAGTTCAGGTCTTGTATTTGTAAGATCGCCACTCTCTTCTGGAGTTACCATGTTGCCCTTTGTATTATTATGTAATTTCTTGTATTGACGTTTGCCCATAGCTTCAGTGGTTCATGATTAGATGGGTCCTGGTCAGTTGTGGCACTATGGTTTGTGTGTCTCCTGTCACCTCTCTGGTCAGGGTTTGATTCTGTCTTTCAGAGACCCCTGCAGTTGTTGGTTCGCTCAGTTCGAGGTCTTAGTGTGGAGCCTTGCAGATTCCCTCAGCAGCAGCTGTGGGTGTGGCCAGGTGCAGAGTTCAGCAGCCCCTGCTCCAGAGTGTGCTGGGATGCCACAGAGAGCACAGGTCCTGGTGGTGGAACCAGAAGCAATGAGAGCTCAACTCTCCCTCCCAGGCCAGGATACAGGCACTGAGGCCTGCCGAACCCTCCTCACCTCTGGTCAGGGTTCGAATCCGCCCCTCAGAGACCCCTGCAGTTGGTTTGCTCAGTTCGCTCTGTTCGGGGTCGTAGTAGGGAGTCTTGCAGATTCCCTCAGCAGCAGCTGTGGGTGTGGCCAGGTGCAGAGTTCAGCAGACCCTGCTCCAGAGTGCTCTGGGACGCCACAGAGAGCCCACTATAAATTTTCTAAATTTAAATGATAAAAATGAAACCATTGCCGAACGTCATATGACGTCAGAACCCAACAATCAAGGCAAAGTTATGTGGAAGGATGTACTTTCTAATCAATGGCGGGGCCCGGATCGTGTTATCGTTCGATCCAGGGGATCTTTATGTGTTTCTCCACAGAATCAGGAGCAAGTCTGGGTGCCATCAAGATTGATGAGATGCGTTGAGGACGACTCTAAGGATGATGCTGGTATGGACACTCCTGACCATCTTCCCCCTGATTCAGGTGGAAAAGATGATACTCTGGGGGATTAGTCGGACCTGGCCATTACCTATGCCAGTCCATGATCAGTTCAGAGTTCTCCCTACGATATTTTCCACTTCGTGTGAATTGGATGTCCCTTGTGCCCAGCCCCTTTCCACGGACTGAGCAGAATATAATGCTAGTAATATTAATTTGAATCAGTCACTTTGCTTTAGTCTTAAAGAGAATGATGACTGTATTTTTTTAGCCAGAAAATACTTGACGTATTGGGTAAACCCCCTAAAGGACAATCAAGTTCCCGTGCATATGTTGACTAAGGTTTTGGGACAGATAGCTACTGGTTCTGCCTCTGGCACAGGATCAGAAGTTAATGGAAATCACGAGGTGAATGTTACCACCATGATCCTGATTCATGAAGGGATAGTTCCATTACATAACAATAATAAGAACTGGCAAAATACCACAAGACCTATAGTTGCTCCCTATTGTCAACCATTTATAAGTAGTTTTCCTACCTTCACTTCCTGCTAAGATAGAACTTGGGGAAATAAACAGCTTAGTCCGGGATTTGAATTCTCTCCTGGCTTGAGGCCCTATATGGGAAATGTTGAGAAATCTGATAACACAACTTGGTTTACTGAAGGATGGCCATTCTTTTCCTGGGTATTGATTAATGAGGCAGGGGCCAGTGTGGATGTTTCTGCTCTTGTGAACTTGCAAGGATCCTTGAGTAAGGTTTATAATATGTCAGGTGTGGTGAAGTCAGGTAATGGAACAAGGATGAAATTGAAATTAACATCTTATAACAACGAGGTTAGCAATTACACAGGGTCAGCAGCTTTGGTGTGTTTGAAGTCACCTTTTATGTTTCTCTTGACCATCTCTAGTAAAAACTGCACCGTTTCAGGCAGTTGTTGGTTGGCAGAGTGTTGGAATGGATCAGTGGTGACTACAGCAGTAGTTGTTAGAATGCCTACCTTTGTCCCCATGCCTGTGGAAGCTGACCCAGAGCAGTTCCCTATGATGAGTCTGTTATGCCATAAGAGGGACTTCTGTGTTATGGCCATGATTGTGGCTGCCATTGCCATTTGAGCAACTGCAGCAGTTACTGCAGGTGTAGCCATGGCAAGCCAAGTCAAGTCTGCCCAGGAAATTAATGATATTGTGGCTCAAACTTCACAAATTTTAGAGGAGCAAGCACAGTTTAATTCCCATTTGCTGAGTGGTATCCTTGCCACCAACGAAAGAGTAAATTTACTAGAAGAGGTTATTGAATATGTATATGGCCTAATACAAATGGGCTGTGTACAGAAGTTAGGGCATGTTTGTGTTACCTCTCTTGTTGTTTCAGATGCTTTGAATGAAAGTCGAAGAATTGGAGAATTTTTAAGTGGGAATTGGTCTGTGGAGGCCAAAAACATGATCCTCAAGCAAAAGTTCCAGATCGCACCTTTGAATGCTACAAGATTGGAGCCTGTTACACTTGGGTACTTTACTTCTTGGCTCACTTCTGCCCTTTCCTTTTTCAAGGAGTTGGTAGGAGTGGGAATCTTTGCAGTCTGCTGTTTATTTTGGGTTGGTTTTTGCCTCTGGCTGGTTTGCCCTATTTGCATCAGAGTGCATCTTGAAAAGGTCCTACTCACTCAGGCACTCTTGGCTGTTGATGCAGGGCACTCCTCCACAGCCTGGCTCTCCAACCTTAGTGACTTATAATGATTGCCCTTGCACAGAGAGGCTTTACCTGCCATTGCACCTCTATAGGGAATCATTCTCCTCTGAGGCGGCCTTTGCACCCTGCCGCCCTCACTGGCCTTGCACGCAGGAAGGCGTCTCAGGGATCCTGGCAGCAGGAAACAGCTTTCGAGCGGTGGGCATATCATGAGGTGAACACCTATACGGGCTATATCTTGTCTGTGCCATTAGAAAAACAAAAAGGGGGAGATGTAGGGCACAGTTGGCCCTTGCGCAACTTGCTGGAACATTGCATCATGTTCCCCAGCTATTGCACCTCTGCCGCTTATGCTAATTAGGCGCTGAGTAGTGACCTATCCGATGTGATCCCTGACTGTGCTAATTTGGCACTCCTTACCACCTATCACCAGCTATATGCTAATGAGACATTACTTTGGACCTATCACCAGCTATATGCTAGTGAGGCATTACTTTGAGTGCCAATCATATGGCTACAGCGTCCCAGTTTCCCTATATAAGCAGGCTGCATTTCAGGCATGGAGTCTTTTTTCCACCATTCTACCTCAACTGAGCTGTACTCCAATAAAGTGTGATCCGAGAAGAATCGTGCATGTGGTGACTCGTCATTCTGCAGGCCAGAAAGTGGCTCGCCACAACCTACCCAACTCTTCCTTAAATAAAAGTTAGTTTGCTACAGTCACCAACAGGGCTGTTAAACTTCAGCCTTTAGTGTTAACCATTTCAGAGATTGCCTCAGGCTCTAGAGTGTCCTTAACTAAGTACCTTCCTTCTCCCTTCCTGCTAGTTCTTTCGATAGGAGTATTACTACAAAAGCCACATTAAACTCTACCCTAGACTCTCCTTTCCAGACAACACAACCTGTAACGATTGTGCTCAGATATTTTGCTTTCTTTAAACTTTTATTAATAAAGTTAGGGCTTATTTAAAATACTCTTTTTTAGTTGTGAACATTTATGTCTGTAACTGTCTGAAAGGATATATGTGACTCATTTTTAAGGCCATTCTATAAAGTATAAACAATGACAGAGAACAATAAAATATTAATTGAAGTACCTAGAACATACAAACTCTCTAACTAAAATACTCCTAAAGGATCTTTGATTGTTGAATGCCTATAAATTGAATGTGAATAGCATGAAATGTTCTTGAAATGAAAGATTAATCTCAGAGTTATTTATTATTTTTGCATGCAAAGAAAGGGAAATAAAAACTAGCATTTAAAAGGTTAATTATAGATTAGGGCAATCAGTAAATTTAGGAAAGTATTATAAAAGATAGAGAGTTCTATCTGTTTGGATTTCACATAGCTTAAAGGTTAAAAACTATTTTTTTTTTTTACTGCTTGTACATGAAGCTGTGTGTCCTGTGTCCTTAGCAGAGTGTCCTTTGGCAAATTTGTCTTAGGCTATGGTTATATGAGAAAATGGCTGGATAGAACATAAGTGCTCAATAAAAGTTATCTACTGCTCTTGTTATTCAAAATGCTGTCTGTTTAGGTTTCCTAAGAAACTTCTCTCAACATCTAACAAAAATAATTCTGGTAACATCTGGGTAAAAAAAAATAAAATATAAAGCTACAGCAAAATAAAATAAGACTATTGTAATATAAAATATAAACGCTTAAAACAAACCTAGAATGAGTTCCAAGAGAAGATCTGGGTTTAGACACAAAGAAAACACCATAAAAAACCTGAAAAATATTTGACACCTTATTTACTAAGAGTTCAGGATTGAAGCCATCTTTTTTTTTTTTTCCTGAACAAAAGAAACAGCACATTGCCATACTACAGAGAGGTCTTACATTGTTTAAACAGGGCTACTGTAGAAAGATCTCTGGTAGCAATGTCTGCTTTGATTATACATTTTTGTAAACCTGAAGGTCAGGTATGAAGGATTGGGTCCCAAAGAAACTCAGGACAAATGGCTTATGTGTGGTATGTATTAGTATATCAAAGTAGCACAAACCCCTAGGCTCACTTAGTACCTATGAATCCTCCCAGCCCTTCTCATTCCACCCCCTACCCTAAAGCTCTTCAGCCCAGGGGCTTCACTCATCTCTTGGGCCCCAGGTCCTCTCTTGGTTCACTTGCCCTCTATCCTCTTCTGTCTCTCTTCTCTTCCTCTCTCACTCTCCCTTTCTTTCTCTCCTCTCAAGGCTAGGTTCAGTCTGAACTCTTCTAGATGTCTCTGAATATATTTTCCCTCATATCTACAGTAAAATGCTTCTTCTCAAACATAAATTATTTCATTCAGGAAGAAGACATATGCACAAGGTACACAAGGATACAAATGTAATTTTTATTTAAACCTGAGAAGGATATTTCAGCAGCAACAAAGAACAGTTTGTAGGACCAAGAGCTAGCTAAGATGAATCAGAGAAAAAGATTCCAATGGAGGCTATTAAAAATATTCAAAATAAGGGGAAACAAACAATACATAGAAAAATAAACAACTTCTGACAAATAGGTAAATTCACAGGAAAGCTTCAGGAAATTATCTGCAACAAAGCATAACCAGATACAATCTTCATAAATAACTGTAAACATTTAGAGAAGCAATATATTATTTAAAAAGTTGATTATAAAATCAAACAAAATGGTTTTTCATTTAAACTGAAGTTTTACAACAAGATAATTTAAATATTTTATTATATTATTTATAAAAAGAATGATAACTTATTAGTGAGGGTTAGATATAATAAGACTGTATTATATTACTTATTTCACACAGAGGAGACTCAGGTAATTTCTTTATCATACAAACTAGATAAATTGTTTATGAGAATAGTTTAAACATGGCTACTATTACAATTAAGCTCAAAGAAGCAGAACCAGTGCCATTTTGAGAAACTGGCCTGAAACAACTAGTGACCGAGGGCTGAAATCAAGCCCCAAGAAAGGACATATATCCTGGAATCAGCAAAAACAGGATACAGGTATACAATAATTTTTTTTTCACAAAGACAAGATGTCCTTAATAAGATACCTCATATTCTGCCAGAACATTAGAGTTTCCCTACAGACATACTGGCAAACTGTTAACAGGCACATACACTGACTTCTTCAACAACTACCTCATCTTTAGTTTCCCTGACCAATCATGCAGTGCCAGCTCACGTAATCATCACTTGAAACTCTATCCTATATAAACCTCTTGTAAAAAGATCTCAGGACCTTTTCCCCTCACTTTTGGCAAAAGGAGTGTTGAAAGAGATTCCTGCCTTGGCTTGAATAAAGTAATCTTTTGTTCTTGCATTGGAGTTGGCTCAGTAGTGAGTTGGTTGGGAATCCTGAGATGTGGGCATAAGCAAGCTCAGTAACTATCAAAGAAGAGAAAGCATAGCAGAAACCATATCAATAATAACAATAAATGTATATAAATGAATTATATCAAAAGTATAAATACTTGGCTCTTGTTGTCAAATGCTATACTGTTTCTAACTTCAAATTCCTAAACTATTTCTTTCAGTTGTTTTTCTTGATAATAAGGCAAAAAATGATTATGATGCAAAAATAAAAGGAGCCTTCATTATGTGTATAGAATTGACTTTTGCTATCAGTTTTCCCATAAAAATGCTCAATGACATTCCAATGAAAATATAATAAAACTTGTTATTACTTGACAAAATGAGTGTAAATGACATTTTGGGAAAATAAGAAGAAGCCAGAAACAAAGACATAATAAATAGTAGGAGACTTTTGGATTTAGTATTAAAATATTCTGAAAATCTCTGATAATTAAAAACATATTAATATTTCAATAATATAACCACAGATTTTAAAATCCAAGTATGTGTGTTCCTGCTTATTTTCTTCATTTTGAGAATGATTGCATTCCAACTTAGTGAGGAACTGTGTATTGTTAAATAAATGATGTTAAATCAGATGGCTAACCACTTGAGAAAAAATGAATTCAACACAATGATTATAAATTTATTAAAACAAATTTAAAAGTAAAGTCACAGAGGTGAGAAAACAGAAAAATAAACTACGGAGAACAATTTATGCATGTATTCAAAAATCATCTCAAAAGCATGATACCAGTGGCTTAAAATAGAAATTCACTGTGAAATTTAGAATCTAACTATTCACTGAAATACTGTCCACAGATGCTTTTGCTCTAAGAAGACAGTATAACAACTGAGACATATAGAACATTTGGCTGAAAAGCTTAAGCTATGTATTCTCTGGTTCACTACAGAAAAGGTTTGTTAACTCCAGTTATGAAGCGAAATAATTTTATATGGTCAAGCCTAAAAATGTGGACAAGGAAAATAACATTGTGAACAATAAATAATTGTAAATAATATTTGTAATAATTCATACGTGGCACAAGAGTTTATACTATATGGCTGCTAAATAAAGCTTTTGCTAAATATTAAGAAATGATAGATACCAGAAGACAAATAGGCAAAGACAGAAATAAGCTGTACATAGCATAGGTGATATAGTATTATAAATAAACAATAAATTAATAAAATGTCAGCTCTCTTCTAGTCAAATGAATGCATTTCAATATCATTAAGTGTTATCAGGAAAAAAAAGAATATGCAGCCAAAATGTAGAAAACCAGATCCTTACAGGCTTTTGTTGAATGTGAGAATTGAATGATTTGTAGCATATAGGAAAAGCTTTAAAATGTATTTTTGGCCTTTGGTATCCC
Source organism: Sigmodon hispidus (assembly GCA_004025045.1). Taxonomy (NCBI): domain Eukaryota; kingdom Metazoa; phylum Chordata; class Mammalia; order Rodentia; family Cricetidae; genus Sigmodon; species Sigmodon hispidus. Next base: position 53,738 of record PVIH01012918.1, on the reverse strand, counting down.
TAGTGGATTGAGTCCAAAACACTTCTCCCCATACTAAAATCAAGGAATGCTCATAAAATGGTGAAGTATTTGTAGAGAACCTATGCACTTTTTCTGAATGCTTCAAATAATTTCTAGATTATTTATAATGAAAACACTGAGAAAGTAGTCATCACACTGAATTTTTTAGGGAATAATCGCAAGAAAGAAAATCTGCAATTGTTTAGTAAAAATGTACATTCTCAGTATTTTCAAGCATTGCATGGCTGGCCTGTAGATACAGGGAGTTGTCTACAATTATATAAAGCCACTCTATCATTAATGACTCCCCTTAAGAAAATAATTAAGGAGAATTGAGATTTAGTTCTAAGGATGTCCATTACACAAATGCATATAAGGTTAAAACAAAACAAACAGCTTTAAACATAGAAGAATAAAGCTTTGTCCTATTCATTGACCTTTGAAAGTTATGTTGCTTAATACTTTGTTAAATACAAAAATATTTAGAACATAAAGATAAAAGATAGATTTGAAAACATATATACATATACCATAATTGCATATTTAAAAAGAAACACATAAAAATCCTTGACAAACACCAGTAAATATTAGTTAAAGATGCCTTATAGGATAACAGATGACTTTTGCTTTTTTTTGTTTTGGCTTACTCATGTATATTTTTATTAAACTATCTCTTTGCATTAACAAACAAAGGAAAAAATAAGTTTTATTTTCTTACTCTCAACCCTCACTTTCACATTTATGTGACAAGTCCATTTCTGTTGGGTCACAGACAACTTAATGAAATTTTAAGATGATTTCTTTTCTTTGCTTCTGTATATGAAGAATCTGTGAATTTCACATATCCTTCAGAGAAATTTTCTGTACTTAAGGACCTGCCAATTTTGTGGTCTAAGAGGAATTGGTATATATATATAGGCTGTGTGGCAGTCTTCTCTAGGAGGTGCCTGGTTTTTTCCTCCTGTGTTTAGTGACCTAATGTGGGTAGGAGCTAGGAAGAAAGCCATTCAGTTCCCCAGCTGGGCTTACAATCTGCTTTAAGTCTTTGTTATTCTTGTGATAGATCTTTAGTACCTTCTGTGTGATGTGGTCTAAAGAACAACATTCACAAAGAGTGACAAGATATTTACCACCTACTTTTTCTTTTTTTTTACCATTCTCTTCCCACCCACACTTTCTTTAACCATCACCATCATGGTTCAGAAATGGACAAACTTTATTCAACTTTCCTTCTTTTGAAGTACTTCATAGAACCCATGTGAAACTCAAGTATTTTGGACAAATCCAATGTGGGGGCAGTGTATTTTGGCCAGCATCTTCTACGGTCTTCTGTGGTACCTTTCTCCATTCAGCGGGAGCTGAAAATGTACCTGTAAATTCATTCCGTAGCTATATCTCAAAACAAGACCTGGCAATATCCCTCATCATTTTAGCATCCTGACACCAGCCAGTGTCTCTATGGTGTGCTTCCCTTGAAACTTTTCTTCTGACTTCATTTCAATTGTGCTTTTGTTCAGTTTTGGCAAAAGGAAGGGCTTTGTTCCATTACTGTGAAGGAAAGGAAGATCTCCACTTCTTCCATGAGTTCAAACTACTTTTCCCCCTCCCTGTCCCCTCCTATAAATTGAGAGTAATGTAATTGTTAAAATCTGAGTAGATTTTTCCTTTGGACTGTTAGAAGAAGTTCATTCTTAAGAATAAATTTGTCAATAATGTTATGATGTGTGAAAGTGTGGGGAGTTAAAATGATTCTCTTTATCAAATGCCAAAGAAATTATAAAATCAGTGCATATTTATGACTATAAATACATAGACAAGAAGACTAAACTAGAAATCAAGAAGACAAAAAGAAAACTCTCAGCAGATCCTAGTATGAAATAACATCATATAGTCTATATGAGCTGTCACAGACTAATGAGTAGGGATGTCATATTCAACAAAATATTGAGAAAATTATTTGGAAAAACACTGGGTTACATTCTCATATTAAACAGCAAAATATATTTCAGATGGTTTAACCTTAAATATATGACTATAAAAACACTCAAAACTCAAATAACGTTTAAACTGATCTTTAGTTAAAAAAAATATTTTACACCTTTGAAAACATTGGAAGAGAACAAAGAAAAAGTATTTGTTTTATGTTAAATGAACAAACACACAAATAGGTCATAAGTATATGGAAACCACACTGAAACACAGGTAAATGAAATGTTGAATGAATCATGTTGGAATAGGAAAAACGTACTCAACCAGCAACCAAGGTATTAATGTCTACAGAAAAAAATGGACTGAGAAAATTGATAGAAGTGTGAATAATGATGTATAGCCATTCTGGAAACCAGTTTGAAGATTTTTCAAGAAATTAAAAATTACCATATGACCCAAACATTTCACTTCTGAGGATATACTTAGAGAACTCTATCCCCTACCATAGAGATATGTGCACCTCCATATTTAGTGTTGTTCCATTCACAATAGCAGAGGACTAAAATCAAACCCATTGTCCACCAACAGATAAAAAATGATGAAATCTGAAACACTGATTTATTTACATGTGTGTCAAACATATATATGTATATAAAGAAATAATACTCATCTCGAAGAAAAAAAATGAAGCTAAAATTTTGAAAGAGAATACACATACTTAGAATGCATAATGTTTTTTATTTAAAATGTTATTTTTTTAATTTTACAAACCAATCACAGTTTCCCTTCCCTCTCCTCCTCCTATTAGCTCCCAGCTTCTCCCCACCCTACCCCTCATCCACTTCTCAGAGAGGGTAAGGACTCCCACAGGGAGTCAATATAGTCTGCATATCAAGTTGAGGCAGGACTAAACCCATGCACCATATGAAGGCTGAGAAAGGTATCCCTCTATAGGAAATGGGCTCCAAAAAGCCAGTTCATGCACTAGATATAATTCTGGTCCCATTGCCAGAGGCCCCACAAGCTGCCCAAGCCACACACTGTCTTCCACATTCAGAGTGCCTAGTTCAGTCCCATGCAGGTTTCCAACCATCAGTCCAGAGCCCATGAACTCCCAGTAGCTCAACTGTCTCTGTGGGTTTCCCCATCATCACCTTGACTCCTTTGCTTATATAATCCCTCCTCATTCTCTTTGACTGGACTGGGAGTTTGGGCCAGAATTCTGCACCTTTTTCAAGATTGTGTCACTTAACTTTGTATCATTTATTCATTGTATTTAATTCTTACAAGTAGATGACACAATACCAAATTCAGTGGAATTTTAGGAGACCAAATGCAGATGGATACTGGTTCCAAATAGTATCATTGTATGGAAAGCTGAAGATCCAAGACATTCATGTGAAAGATTTCCTCTCTTTTAATGACATAAGAATGCTTTTGCTTAAGGTCCACAAATGAGTGAGTACATCCCCTGCTTATCCTTCTGGGTTTGTGATACCTCGCTCAGGAGGATATTCTCCAAATCTATCCATTTGCCTGCAAATTTTAGGATATCATTTTTTCTTACTGCTGAGTAGTACTCCATTGTGTAGATGTACCACAGTTTGTTAATCCATTCCTCAGTTGAGGGGCATCTAGGTTGTTTCCAGGTTCTTGCTATCACGAATAATGCTGTTATGAACATAGTTGAGCTAATGTTTTGGGGTGCAAATGTGCATCTTTAGGGTATATGCCCAATAGTAGTATTGTTGGATCCTTGGAAAGGTTTATTCCCAGTTTTCTGAGAAACCACCATACTGCATTCCATAGTGGCTGAACAAGTTTACACTTTCACCAACAATGGAGGAGTGTTCCCCTTGCTCCACAACCTCTCCAGCATAGGGTGTAATGTGTGCCTTTTATCTTAGCCAATCTGACAGGTGTAAGATGGTATTTCAAAGTTGTTTTGATTTGCATTTCTCTGATGGCTAAGGATGTTGGCATTTTTTCAAGTGTCTTTCAGTCATGTGTAATTCTTTTGCTGAGAAATCTCTTTTTAGTTCTGAACCCCATTTTTAAATTGGGTTATTTAGAGTTTTGGGCTCTAGTTTCTTGAGTTCTCTATATATTTTAGAGATCAGTCCTTTGTCACTTATAGGTTTGGTAAAAATCTTTTCTCATTCTGTAGGTTGTCTTTTTGTTGTAATGACTGTGTCCTTGGCTTTACAGAAGCTTCTCAGTTTCGGGAGGTCCCACTTACTGATTGTTGTTCTTAGTGTCTGTGCCACTGGTGTTATATTTAGGAAGTGGTCGCCTGTTCCAATTTGTAGAAGTATACTTCCCACTTTCTTTTCTATCAAGTTCAGAGTGGCTGGGTTTATGTTGAGGTCTTTGATCCACTTGGATTTGAGTTTTGTGCATGGTGTTAGGCTTGAATCTATTTGTATTTTTCTATACTCCGCCATCCAGTTATGCCAACACCATTTGTTGAAGATACTATCTTTTTTCCAATGAATATTTTTGACCTCTTTGTCAAAAATCAGGTGTTCATAAGTGTGTGGGTTAATGTTGGGGTCTTCAATTTGATTCCATTGATTTCCTGGTAAAATCTTATAGGTAGATTAATAATCCACTAACGTATCAATTGCTTACCTCTCAGAAGTCTTCTGAAGATGTTAAAAAAGGCTCTCCAGTGTGAACTTTTATAAATTTTTGCATACTGTAAAATATAATTTTAAATTTTATCACTATGAAAAACTGTGCAATCACCAATTTTTTTAGCACACTAAAGCTTATATTTAAGATATCTAGTTAAACAATCTTCTATGTATCCAAGTAAACAAAGAAAATGATTCAGAATTGCAAATCATGAGTTTAAATGAAATGATTATCAATAACTTGAAAGAAAGAATATATAATGTTAAGTGAGGTCACACAATCTCAGAAAGAAAGCATCACAAGTTATCTTTCATATGAGAAATCCATCAAAAATTATGCATGTATGTGTAAACAAATATACATGTTGGTACAGTATAACATGAATAATGGACTTGAGTTATGAAAAAGGATGTAATACTAATTAGTTTTCTACTTGTAATTATGTCATAGATTTTCTTCTTTGGAGTAGTAGATAAGTATGGAAAAATATACTGGATACTAAAAGTGTAAGATTTAATGTGACATGTCACAGCATCTATTCAAAATGCCTATTGCAAGTATATGAAAGTTTTTTGACTTGTATAGATTTGGGGTCTGGTAAATTTTTATGTGTGATGTTTTTATTTCTTTGCAATTTTCAAATTGTAAAGTTTATAAATTTAAAAAGTAATAGCATATAAAATAATAATAAAAATAACTTGAACTTAAAAAAAGAAAAATGGACAATGAAATGAATAATTTAAAAAATGAACTTGTTCTACATAAATCATACAAGACCTCCCTAGTAGTAAAATACAAACAAAAAATAAGATTACATTTTACCAATAAAAGAATAATTTTTAAAAATGTACACGGATAACAACAGTACAATCATTATTGTTTGTACCCACAGCAGGCAACTGAGTAGACTTGCTCAACCTTTTAGATAAATGACTGAGGCTAAAGTAAACTGATTACTCTTCTATTATTTATATGGATGTATAGCGTGATATACACACAATAATGCTAATAATATGCTGTTAAACAAGAATTTCAGTTGAAAATAAATTACATACAATGATTGAGAAACTTAAGTTAATCTACATTGCAGAGTTTTAGTATCTGTGACACAGATCAAACTGTCTGTCCATGTGTTAGAGAATTTTAAGTGGTATGGCAAAGTGCCTGTGCAAGGAGAAGCTAAATAGAAGACTATTTATAGCGTGACTGTTATTTCGTTTCTTTTTTTGTTAATCTTATAAACAAACATGGCTCCAATTACTCTGTGCATATGCCTGTTAGATTGTGCTTTTTTCATATGGACTAAAAAAAAATCTCTACTCTTTCTGAGACATGGGTGTTTCAACCCTCAAAAGAAAATGGTGTACATGACAGCTGCAACAGGTGTTATCACCCTGTCACTCTCCTTTTTTAGTGAATTCTGTGTCCTAGGTTTTCTTTTTAATTATAACAGATTCAAATATTCAATATATGTTTTCTTAATTTCAACTCTAAATAACATATATTCTTTTGCTGTTTGCATTTTTAAGAATAGCCTATTTGAAACATGGTTGTCATACAGAGTAAATGGCATGTACTAAAGGGTGCTTATAAAACCATCCACACAGTGAAGAAAATAAGTATAACACAATTGGTATCTTATTAAGAAAACATATGGTCTGGACAGAATGATGCCACTGAACTCAGATTATTTGTATTCAGTAAATTTTCTTTTACTATTTTGAATGTGTTCAAAATTTGCTATAAGGTGCAAATATTTATTTTATGAGAAGACAAACTTTAAGGAACTTCTATTGGCAGTGAATGAAGGTAAGTAGCAAATTGGTTAGAAGATTCTGTTCTTAATGAATCATTTCTCTCAAGATTTCTCTCAAGGTGAATTGAGATTTGACCAACAAGAATTCAAAGCAGTGTGTGTATATTTGTGTATGTGTGTGTGTGAGTGTGGGGTGTGTGTGTGTGTGTGTGTGTGTGTGTGAGAGAGAGAGAGAGAGAGAGAGAGAGAGAGAGAGAGAGAGAGAGAGAGGGGAGAGGGGTGATACAAACTTGAGTGATGTTCCTTCTGAAGAGCTGTCCACTTTGAAACTTTGCCTTATTTTTATTTGTCCTAAATTTCATGCATGTATACGATGTATCTTGATGTTATACATCCCTGACTCACATCTCCATCCACCCTCAGGAACATCCCATCCCATCTCCCTCCCATGTTCTTGTCATTATTTGTTTGTTTTTAAACCACTGAATACAATTGATGCTGGCTATATGTGCATTGGTGTGTCATCCATTGAGGCACGGGGTACCTACCAGTGGCATCATCACTCCTAAAGAAAGCAGACTCTTGCTCTCTCAGAAGCTATCAATAGCAATAGCTCTATAGATAAGGTTGATAAAGCATAAGCTCCTCCTCCAGCCATGCTGTAATCTTTAACTGGATTGATCTTGTGTTATTAATCACAGCTGTTGTGATTTCATGTATGGAAAGCTGTCACATCCAGTGGACAACATTTTATAATACTCTTCCTCAACCTATGTATTTTACATTCTTTCTCCTTTTTCTTCTTCAATGTTTCCTGAGTCTTCGGTAAAAGGTGTAGAGGGGTGATTTAGATGTCCCATCTATTGTTGAGTGCTGTCAATTGCTTATTCTCATTACTGTGACAAGTTATGGGTCTCTGTACTAGCTACTGAACACTGTGATAAGAAACTTCTTGAACCAAGGTTGAAAACAACCACAAATTTATGTATACAAACATAAGTAAATATGTAGAAGGCAGTTTAGCAGTACAACTACTTAGAAAATTAATATCCATAAGTACTCTACTAGGGCCTATGACTTCTCTAGCACTGGGCTTTGATCATGGATTGCATGGATCAGGCCTCAACTGCAGTAAACAGAGTAGTTGGTTATCCTAATAAACATTGTTGCCACTTTTGCACCAATGGGTATATAATACTTGGCATGTCTATACTTGGCATATATGTATAGTTATAAGAATAAGACTGTTATGTTTTTCCCCCAAAAGCCTACATAACAGCACCTTCAAGTACTATATAAGTTAACCAGTAAAGAGAGTTTTCTGGTCAGTTCAAGATTGATTTCTCTGGGTTCTGCAGCCAAAGTGTGCAGTGTCTTCAATAATGGGATCTTACTATCTAGATATAGTATGCAACCAAGAAAAATGTATAGTCTGTATTGCTATGCATCTCTCTGGTCTTGTTCTAAATAATAACTTACATGAGGCTAATTCATACCTGTCACTGGTATTTTTCATTCAATAAGCCATGTCTTCTAGCTTGCAAATTGCTGTGATTTCATAAGGCATTTTCACTCATCTTCAATTTGGTTTAACTCCTTACACTTCCTTTTTTTCTATCTCTTGTCCCCATCCTAATTTAAATTGTTACCTCCTGGTTTTTGAAGCCCATTCCCATATGATGGAATGTGGAGCCTTTGTGCATAGATGGGGGTTGGAAGGGGGTATTGGCCCTACCTCAACTGAATGTGCCAGGCATTGATGTCTCTCCATGGAAGGCCTTATCCTTTTGGAGGTGCATATGGGGTTGGTTGTGGGAGGGAGGAGTTGGAGGAGTGAAGGGAGGGGGAACTTTTGTTCATATGTAAAATGAATAAAAAACCAAATTAATAAAAATATATAATAAAAATTGTTAGCTCCCAGTATACTTGCCCTCTTACATAATTTCACATACGTTCTACTATTTCCTATTATTACATTGTAAGGTCATAGGTTTCCAAGTAGGTCCTCCATATGTACTTCCTTTTGTTAAGCCTTATCCTGACTCCTCATTTCTCCCACCCTAATCACTTCACTATTTGCTTAAAACCATTTGTTCCCAGTATCTCCCTTCTCTAATTTCATTTCACCTCTATTATATTTTCCCCACTTCTTAAATGCATATCCTGCCAATGGCCTGTTTATAGTTTCGTAGCTTCCACATGAAGTTGATTTCAAACACTCTAAACAAAAGATTTGAAGTTAGAACACTCATTTGAGAGGGAAAATATACCATTTGTCTTTTGGAGCCTGGGTGACTTGAGTATAATTTTTTCTGATCCTTCTTACTAGGATCTACATCTTGCCAATTAGGTTAACCTAGGTGGCTGACAAGCCTCAGGATTCTGCCTGCCTCTGTTTCCCTGGAAACAGAAGAACCATAACCCCAAGACTATTTTTCAAATGGCTCTTGGGAGATTGAACTCAGGTCCTCATGCTTACAATTTTACCAACTGAAATATTTCCCCAGCCTTCAGAGCTAGAGCACATTGATGGTGCAGCTATAAAAGAAGTTATATAATGAATGAATTTGGCAGGTTAGAAGAAGGAGGGCTGAATACAGGTGACAAGATAGTCTTGACTTTGAGGAACAATATCTCTTCCTTTGAAACCAAAAATAATGAAGGATGAGGGAGAGATAATAGGCAAAGAAGCAGCAAAATTGGGATACAAGTTAGATGAGTAACTGTATCCTGGGATATACATTAGGAAAACCTGTTTGAAACAAAATAGACTGCATTTTTAATTAAAGCTATCACTACTGCTAATATTTTGGTAGTTAATTTTGGTCATATTCCAAATTGGATTATCACACTTAGTCCATATAGCTCCTCTTTCAAGGGGTGTTCTATGGCATATTAGAAAAATACTCTACCACTGAGCTACATTCTCAAGTGTATATTGCATAAAATTCTTCACCAGTATCATTTAGTTCATGTTTTGTGTACTCCTTATACTGGGATTGTGTTCTGTTCCATTGTAAATTATTGTCCCACCTACTGGTTTAATAAAAACACTGATTGGCTGAAGGCAAACAGGATGTGTGGACAGAGATACCAGACTAAGGAAACTCTGAGAACAGAAAGAGCAGAGCAGAGATGCCAAGGAAGCCAGTAGATGCAAAGTACAACTATGCTGCTCTGAGAAAAGGTACCTGTTAGTATTTTGCACATGGGAGAGACACAAAACATTCACTGCTAGGTGCCACACAGAGTTTATTTAGGGGGTTTGGATATCTGGAGAAAGGAGAGGGTGAGAGAAGGAATGAAAATAAGAAAGAAGGAGGAGGAGAAGAAGAAGGGAAGAGAAAACAGAGAAAAGGACCACTGCCACATTTTATTTCTTTTTAAAGGAGCATGGTGGGCAAACCATGTCTAGGGGCATGCAACGCCTCAAATCGTGCCTAGGAATGCACTCTGCTGGAATAAGTCACATGGCCATACCTGGTGGTGTGCTAGGTGACAAACTCTGGAACATACAGTACCAAGCCACATGGCTGATCAAGTTAATCATTATGGGTTAGTTTAAGAGCAAGAGCTAGCTAGCAATATGCCTGGGACCTAGGTCAATCAGCATAAAATTAATACAAGCATCTGTGTGTTTCTGCAGGTCTGCAGGTCTGTGAGTCTGCAGGTCCAGGCCATGGGGCCAAGCCAGAAAGTCCAGGCCAGAAACCTATTACTACAATTTCTTGTAGTTTAAATGACTCCCATATCTCAAATCAAATATAGGAAGTAGTGCCATGTTAAAAGGGGGACCGAGATTTCCTGTGCATCCAAAGTCATCTGTAAAACAGTTACTTTTCTCAGAACAATTACTTTGAGGTTCTTTCAAGCAGAGGCTACTTTTTAAAAAAGGCACTGCTAGCATTCTCCATAATAGATACTTGGGCAGAACATGAATTGATTAGTAGTCTAGAGTCTTTAAAATGGAGTTAGTTTATACTCAGCTAAATCATATGACTATTTTAGAGTTGTCCTCAGTTCTATGCAGATAGGGTGACAGTCTTAAATGGATATTATCTAGTGGAATCAATTCATTGGATTATGGCTGCTTCATTTAGGTTCATTTATGTTTTATAAAATCACTAAATAAATTACTATTTCCATTCCTTGCTTCTGGTATGTTCTAAAGTTTCAGAGCACTGTTAATTTTCAGAAAGGTCATGAAATTATAGAGTTTTCTTGCCATCATTATGTATTCCTTTGGGCACTGAGCTCCAGGAATTGCATATATTTATTTTTCACCATTTGTGTAAGTGAAAGGACGCCAAGAACTAATATTAAATAGCGTTGACATGTATTCTTATTGACTCTAAATTCACCAGTGTTTTATCTTTCCTAGCCCTGTTGTCCTTACTTCATCTAGTTTCATAACTGAAGTTGGTTTTCTTCTGAAAGATGGAAACATGCCACTCTATTGTGGATTCACATATTTCTGTGCAGAAGTTTCATGTTTTCAGAAGAATTAAGAATTCCTCTTTAATGATAGAGTAAAGGGACTTTCAAGTCCTATTGTAACTAGTAACATATCATGGAAGGCACTTGACACATTCCATGCCTTAGTTTCCTCATTTTAAAGATAATGTTATGGTACCTGGCTTTATCTTTTGTAATTTTTCAGAGATTCAGCATGGAACTTATGGAAATGCATTATGACAAGAATTTCAGATGAAACAAATAAATTTTTTTTTCTCTTTGGTAAGAGAAAGTAGCCCAATGAAAATAATTGTTTCTCCCTTTTAGAATTTTGCCATTGGCACAGAGCATTGATTTATTGAGTGTTTTAGTAAAGATACATACTTGAGTTCATCATGGTTGAAAATCCACTGTGGATTAAAAATTCACTGTTATTCTCTTACAGGTGCTACATTTTATCATCTATCATAAATACACAGGGAAAAATGGCATCCAAAACTCCATTACTTGCAGAATTGAAAGTTAGAACTTAGTAGTCTCCTATTAAAGGTAGAAAGTCTTCTTTGGATATTGGAGTATGTTTTCTATATTTAGTGTGATTCCATTTTGATAACTTAATTGTTCCACTGATTTGTTTATCATATTGAAATTACTTCTCAGCTCTGTCAGTAATGATTTATTTTCATATTATAAAAAGTCATTAAAAGTAAGATAATACTCTTTCTCGTATTCCTTTGCTGGTTTCGTCAAGATAATTGCCTTAGGATTTATAGTTCTGCTATTTCTAAAATAAGAACATTTGCCCACACAAAGCTATTTGCTTAGTTCTAATAAAATATTATCTACTTAGACATTTTTTCCTTTCTGAAAAAAAAAGTATATTTCAATGTTGAGCATTTTCATGGCACATTTAATCTCTACTCTAAAGAGAACATAGTCAATGTGAAGGCCTGAAATCAGTGTAGTAAAAGAATGACTGATAGTATTTGGAATAGGTAGATTTCTTATGAGGATTAATATTTCAGTTTCTTTTTATTCACGCAAGCTTTCAGCAGGGCTTTGGCGTCACTAAAATTACTCCCAAATGATTGGAACAATAGTCATTCAGATCCTCATCCTTATCTCAACTTCAAAGATTTCACTGTTAGCTACCTCAGCTTCAATGCCTGCAATGTACCTATGCCTCAGGGCTGTCTTTTGGTAAGCCAACTATATTCATAGAATGACATGAATACCTGGATATTAATGCTTTTTGGGAGTATTCTTCATTTGGTGGCTGAGAAAAATGGTTAAATAAATTCCTTAGCCTCTTTTGCCCCCCTAGATGGTGTAACACTACCTACTGTGTTTTATACTGTATCTGGAGTTTCCAAGTGAGACCAATTTCACATTGTCCCCAGCACTAACTTTACAACAATGTGCCTTGTGCTGCATTTTCTTTTAGTATTCCTCTTTCCTATAGCCATGCTGGTCCTTTCTGAGAACATCTCCAAAACTTCTGTCTGTACACAAACCCCTAACTCAACATCTTCCTCTGGAAAAATTCAAGCAATGACACCTGGGAGCTGAGATTGTGTTCATATTAATAGATTAGGAAAAGAGATGAGCAGCTTTTTCCAGGAAAGAGATCATTGATTCAGATTGTTCATATTTTTATGAAGGTATTAATATTTTAAGTAGGAAGGAAGGTGAGTTCATGTGGTAGATAGGTGGAAGGAGGACAGTGAGAGAGAGAAGTTGAGTAGAAATTGTAGACATAGAGCTGAATAACATGCATGCATGGGAACCCAGCCTCATAGGCAAAAAGAGACAACAAGTTGTTTGTAATGCACTATACCATTCATCAAGAGATGGTACAGCAAGAACATCAATCCAGTCAGTCTCTTACCAGTCCTTTCCTCCCCTGTCCTTCATCATCAAGAGTTCAGAGTTCATCAGAGACAGAGCTAGAATTGGTTAATGTAGATTTCCAGCTATCTCTCCTTAACTATGATATGCCAGGAAATAAATATAGAGAGACCATTATAGTGAGAACGAGAAACCAGAAAGTAGTTAATATCCTCAGCTAAGACACAGAACAATAGAGTAAAAGGAGAAAGATGTTGTATGACATTTAAAAATGGACCTAACTTGACCAGTTTGTCTCTTCTGCTTATGGTAACCTTATTCAATGTTATGGTAGTAATAGTTTCTAGAAAGCTATGACATATTTTATAATTGAACTGCTGGGCTCATGCTTAGTTTTAATTCATTCACAGATAAGTGTGTCTTGTTAACCAAATTATGTTGACTTCCTTAGAATGCTGGTATGAGAACTTTACTGTTTGCTGTCTTTGTGTGTTGTGCTTTTAGAGGCTCATGACAGACAATTAACATGATGAAAGATTGATTATTGTCTTGGGTACCAAATTGTAATTTAGCCCTATTTTCATTTTTCTTTCTCATCAACTGCAGAATCATATGCATTTATCAAAACAGGTGTCATCTGTTTTGAAATTCATGAAGTAAGATTGTATACTTGTCATACATTTTTTTTCTGACATTGACAAAAACACCAACATCAAGCTTTACTAAAGTGGATTAGAAATAGAGATGTCCAGGTGAAAAAATGGAGGAATCAAAATGAAAGACTAGAGGGTTAGAATGGCTCATTCATTCTATGAATGTTTCTTTCAATGAATTCAGGGAATGCAGCAAATTGCCAGACTCAGGCTGTAGTATGCTAGGAGCTGGAGGGACATTATGCTTATCTATTCATTCAAAAAGATTTAGTTTCCACTGTGCTTGACACTGTCCTAGATACTAAAGAAATTAATAGCAAAGCAAAGTCCCTTTGCTCAGGTAGTTTATATAATTTTAAGTAGATATGATAATATAAAGCAACCACACTGAACTAAAATTATAAAGTAATGAAATCCAAAGCAAGTGAATACACAATGCTTTTTCAAATGCAGGCAATCAGGCAAATACTTTAACAGAACTGTCTATGCTAAATGCTTCATAAAATTTAGAGCAGTGGTTCTCAACCTTCCTAATGCTGTGACCTGTTAATATAGTTCCTCATGTTGTGGTTACCCCCCCAGCCATAAAATTATTTCTATTGCTATTTCATAACTGTAGTTTTGCTATTGTTATGAATTAAAATGTAAGATTCTGTGTTTTCCAATGGCCTTATAGGGCTCATGACCCACAGGTTAAAAACCACTGACCAAATCCAGTTCTTTCCCCCCTCCCTCAAGAGTGAGTCAGGTGTTCCTACAAGAGGCAATTCTCAATCCGGCTTTCCTTCTCTCTAACTTATGTCAACTTGAAATAAACTAGCCAGCACAATCTGAAAAAAAAAAAAAAACAAAAAAAAAACAAAAAAAAAAACAAAAAAAAACCACTGACCTAGAGGAAGGCACTTGCTGGACCTTACTTGTTTGGAGAGCTGTGGTTCAGCTAAACTTCTATAGCTATTGATTAGACCTTCTGTCCATTGATAGCTACTCACAAAGAAGAATACTAAAGAAAGACAGTTGTTGATTGCAGCCTTAGAAAACTAAAGAAACTCTTAAACCAAAATGTGATGAAAATTTCTTTTAGATTTAGTAATGAAATAGCGTCTTTTATTTTTACTGTTTGCATTTAATGTCACATTAATGGCCATTTGAGATTCTTCTGTTGAGAATCCTGTTTAGATCTGTACCCCAATTTTAAATGGGATTAACTGGTACTGTGATGTCTAGTTTCTTGAGTTCTTTATATATTTTGAAGTTCAATTTTCTATCAGATGTTGGATTGCCAAAGATAATTTCTCATTCTGTAGCCTGCAGTTTTGTCTTATTGACAGGGTATTGTAAATGATTCTGGCCTGGACTTTCTGGGCCTGGACCAGAGAGGTTTAGCTCCACTCTCAGCCCTACTTAGCTTCAAATAATCACACACAGGCTTGTATTATTTTCATGCTGATTGACCTAGGGCCCAGGTATATAACTAGCTCCTTTATCTGAACTCAACCCATCTGGTTCAGCTGCACAGCTTAGTACCTTTCCTCAAAGCAGAATTTCAGTTTCTTTTCTCTGTGTCTGCTGCCATCTCCTCATCTTGTGTGTGGCAACTCTCTCTGGTGGCTCTCTGGCATCTATCTCTGTTCTTCCTGTACTCAAGAGTTTTCTTAGCCTGGTAGCCATGCCCACAGTTTCTGTCTACCTTTGGGCCAATCAGCTTTTATTAAACCCATAGGCAGGACAATTATTTAAAATGACAGGAAACATAACATAATTACACTACAACAGGGTCATTTGCCTTATAGAAGTTTTAAGTTTCAGGGAGTCACATTTATTAATTGTCAGTCTCAATGACTGTGCTACTGGTGTTTTATTCAGAAAGTTGTCTTCTTTGCCAATATATTCAAGGCTACTTTCTATTTTCTTCTCTATGAGGTTCAGTGTAACTGGATTTATGATGAGGTCTTTGATCCACTTGGACTTGAGTTTTGAGCATGGTGATAGATATGAATCTATTTGTATTCTTCTTTAGGATGACATTCAATTATGACATCATCATTTGGTGAAGATGCTCTCTTTTTTCCATTGTAAATTTTTGGCTTCATTGTCAAAAGTCAGGTGTTCATAGGCGTAGTAAGAGTTTCTGGCTCAAACTATCTCTGAGGTTTGGACTCATAGTCCCAAATAATAATACTAAGTCTTATATTAATTACATGCTGTTTGGTTTATGGTTCAGGTATATTACTTACTATTACTCTTAAATTAACCTTTGATTCTTATCTTGTTTAGTCATGTGGCTTTGTATCTTTATTCAAAGCATCATTCTAGTCTTCTTTCCTCTGTGTCTACTGGTGTCTCTGCTCTATTCTTACTTTTCCCAGAGTTGTCTTTGTCAGATAGCCTCACCCATACTTTCTCTCTGCCTTCTGGCTATTCAGTGTTTTATTAAACCAGTAGGAAGGACAAATATATACAAAGTACAAGAATATAATCCTATAGTGCCCCGGCCAGCAGGGTCTTCAGTGTTGACCAGAACCTGGGAATGAAGAAAATGGAAGGCAGAAACATGAAAGAACAGAAGGGCAAGACAAAGACCTCTGATCAAGCCCCCGTAGCTTTATTATTTCAGCCAATATTTATACAGAATCTCTGCCATACATGTGCCATACACGTAGCTGGGAGGAAAGGGATGGGATATTCAAAAGAAGGTGGCAAGCCTGAGAGGAGAAGTAACAGGCAGGGTATAATTGATATGGAAATCTATCTGTTGTTAGTTGAAGGCCTGGAGAATGTCACCTGCTGGTCTGAGATCAAAGGAAGTCACCAGGAGTCATGGCTTATCTTAAAACAATAAAGGCTTCTGACAAATGTCTATCTAGGGTGTAGACTGCTGGCAAATGGCTATCTGTAGAAGCTAACTTATAATATATGGCTAAGTTAATCTTTGGCTCCCAACACCATAGAATTTTCCTTTTATTCTTTTTAAAACAAACACCAAATATAGTTTTCTTCTCACCCTTATCTATAACAACTTGTAACCAATACTGTAAACAAAGCCAAACTAAAATAATTTATTTTTGAGAATGTGTTCATAGTTCTCTAGACTACATCCTGCTAATTGGTGGCACTGGTAATCTTATAAGGACTCAAAGAAAAAGTTTAAGATTATGGTCAAGTCTAGAGTACAGTACTTAGTGAAGCTGGATCATCTCAACCAGCAGCCTTGAGTTGTTCTGGATGTAGAACTCAGAGGAATCTGCAACAGAAGTTCTCTGAAAAGTTGGATCATGTGGGTCCATCATTTCCATCAGAGATTTTTCAGGGGGTCTTCCTTGATCAAACCTGGTTTTCTTACACCAGAATGAATGTACAACCTCTCATTTTCTATGGAAATAAACAGTAAACTTCTTCTCCAAAGTAACATAGCTTTTGACTTCAACTTAGAAGTCAATGTAAGAATTCCTGGCACATAGCAGCCATGTGGTAAATGTGCTAGTCCAATAACCCAACATAGCACTGGCAGAACACACCAAGTACAGAGAGCACACCCCTAGGCATGTCTTTGTAAATCTGTGCCCACTCGTTGTTCTCTTATAAAGAGAAGCCACTGGAAGGTCATTCCTTTTATCTTTTGTTTTTCTCCCCTTGTACTTGATCAGCAACTTCCCAAATAAACTCTAGTGTGGCAACTGGTAGTGTGCCTATTCTTAGTGTGCAAAACCAACAGTCAAGGCATTTACAAAATATATAGCTTAGATTAATCCAGCAGCATTTATAATCAAATGTCTCTTAGCAGCTCTTACTCCTTCTTCAGCTGTCAAACATTTCAAAGACAACATAACATATAGTATCCAATCTCTCTGTATATTCCATCTTTACATGGCTTATTATTTTTACTCTATTTCTTTTTAAATTATTTTCTGTATTCTTCTTCCTTTTTCTTTTCTCTTCTAAGCCTACATAAATTTTTAATTACACTGTAAACTGTTTAGATATTTTTTGAATCTGTCTTTACTGTATATTTCTTAAGATTTTCTGTTTCTGACCTCAACTTTAAGATGGTAAACTTAGGCTAATATTAAAGGCTTGGCTGGTTCCACCCAGCTCCTTAGTCTAGCTTCATAGACTAAGCAGAGGTACTGGGAGAAATCATGTTTAGCACCCCAAATCTGGGGAATTTTAGAGTTCACACTGTCCCCAAGTAAAAGCACAGCTGCCTGCTGCTCATAAATCTCATTTAAATACTTGGCAGCAGGGCTTCTTAAATGCACCTTCTGTGAGGTTTTGACATTAAGGCTGGATCAGGAATCCTCTCTTTTAAAAAAGCCATGCCCAAACACCATGATGTCTCTGTACCATGGCCCACTTGAAAGACACAACTAAAAAGATACTTTTGGCTCCATTTCTGTGTTCTAGAAACTAGATCCAGACTTGCCCATAACCTGTAGGTCCCAAATAATTACACAAAAGCTTATATTAATTACAAACTGTTTGACCCACGGCCCAGGCCCATTGCTTGCTAGCTTTTACAATTTCTCTCAACTCATTTTCATTAATCCATTGTATTTCTACATGGTTCAATAGCTTTACATTTACTTTTACATCTTGCTTTTTGAGTGACTGGATCACATCTCTCTTGACTCTACCCTCCTTCTCCTTTATCTATGTTTGGAATTCTCACCTGTCTCTAAGCTGCTTTGCTATAGGCCAAAACAATTCCTTTATTATCCAATGGTAAATCACAGCATACAGAAAGACATCCCACGATGCATAGGTGTGTAGATTTATGTCTAGGTCTTTGATTTTTATTCCATTGGTCAACCTGTTTGTTCCTATGCCAATACCAAGCTTTTTTTTTTTTCTTACTACTGTAGCACTGCAGTAAAAGCCCAAAATCAGGAAATGTGATACCTCAAAAAATTTATTATGTAGAATCATTTTTAGCTATTCTTGGTGTTTTCATTTTTTCATATGAAGTTGAATATTGTTGTTTCAAGACCTGTAAAGAATTATGTTAGGATTTGTATGAGGATTGCATTGATTCTGTAGATTGTTTTTGATAAGATTGCCATTTTTACTGTGTTAATCCTATCTGTACATGGTCATGGGAGATCGTTCCATCTTCTGATATATTTTCCAATTACTTTTCTCGAAGACATAAAGTTCTTGTCATACATGTCTTTTACTTGATTGGTTAGAGTTACCTCAAGATATTTTGTATCATTTGTGGCTATAAAGGCTGTTGTTTCCCTGACTTCTTTCTTAGCCTGTTTATTCTTTCTATATAGGAGAGCTAATGATTTTTTGAGTTAGTCTTGTATCCAGCCACATCACTAAAGGTATCTATCAGCTGTCAGAGTTCCTTGGTAGAATTTTTGTGGCTGCTTATGGATGCTTAACTAATTGTTCAACATCATTAGTTATCCGGGAAATGCAAATCAAAACAACTCTGAGATTCCATCTTATACCAGTCAGAATAGCCAAAATAAAAACACTAATGATAGATAGCTCATGCTGGAAGTGATATGAAGTAAGAGGATCACTCCTCCAATGATAGTGGGAATGTAAACTTGTACAGCAACTTTGGAAATTAATATGGTGGTTTCTCAGAAAAATTGTGAATCTGTCTACCTCAAGACCCAGATATACAAATCTTGGGCATATATTCAACTGATGCTCAATTATATTGCAAGGACATTTGCTCAACTATGTTCATGGAAGCATTGTTCATAATAGCTAGAACCTAGATACAACCTAGATACCCCTCAACTAAAAAATGGATAAAGAAAATATGGCACATTTATATAATAGAATATTAATTAATGATAAAAACAATGACATTAGAAAATTTGAAGGCAAATGTTTGGAACTAAAAAAAAAAAAGTCATCCTGAGTGATGTAATCCAGACCCAGAAAGACAAGCATGGTATGTACTCAGTCATAAGTGGATATTAGCTGTAAATTGAAAAATAACCATCCAAAAATAACAATCTAAGCCCCAGGATGGCTGAAAGCAAAGAGGACATAAAGAAGGATGCATGGATTTCCTGGAGAAGAGAAAACAAAAGAGATCTCCTGGGTAAACTGGGGGAACAGAAGGATGGGAACATGAGGGATTGGTTTGGGGGTAGGATAAAGTGCAAGAGTAATAAAAGAGATATCTCTATGGGGGAACATTCAGGTTCAGTTTGAAGACTAGTGCAAGGGAAACTTCCATGAATCTACAAGAATGACCCCAGCTAAGACTCCTAGAAATATAGGACAGGTAGCCTGACTTTACATGTAATTATATTTCTGACTACCCTAATTGTCATCAGAGAGGCTTCTTTCAGTAACTGATGAAAGCAGATACAGAGACCCACAGCCAAGAAGAGAGAATTGGATGAGCCAGGGGGATCAAGGTCATCACAAAGGAACCTACAGAGATAACTAACCTGGAATCATAGGAACTCACAGACACTGTACCTACAGACAGCTAAGGAGTCATCATAGGACCAACCTAGTCCTTCTACATATGTGTGACAATTGTATAGTTTGATCTATTTGTGGGATACCTAGCAGTTGGAAAAAGGGGTTTGTCCCTGATATTTTGGCAGCCTTTTGGAAACCTAGTCCTCATACCCAGTTGCCTTACCAAGCCTTAATACAAAAGGAAATAGTCCTACTTCTATTTGATATGGCATGCTTTGTTGACACCCATGGGAGGCCTGTCTCTTTGATTGGTGGGGCAGAGGGGAAATGGGAGGACAGAGTGGGAGGAGAGGAGGGAGGGGAAACTGCAACCAGGTTGTAATGCAAATAAATAAATTTAGTTAATAAAAATGATAGAGAACTTTTGAAGTTATTGAGCTAATTTGTGCAGGCAATTAAATGTTTGAATAAATATTATTAATATACCAAAAAGTTGCTAATGAATACAAAAGACAAAGAAGTCAAGTTCAATTGTAAGAATTTAGTAAAAGAAGGTAAATTGTCATAATTTACAGACAATTTAAGTGTTTACACAGAAAATATAAGAGGGTCAACAAGCAATTAGAAACTATGAAATATTAACATTAATGGCTGAAAATAAAATCTGAAAATCAACAACCAATTTTAAAAAGTGATTTAAAGAGTTTTTATTCACAGAACAAGGAACTTTTACATATGAACATGTTTAATAAAGATTATAGATGAAATCTAATATAGAGGAGCAGATAGAAGTTGCTACCTGTCTGTGAATGTTATTTTCATAAACTGCCCTACAGATTTTTTTTGTGTGGTGTGTGTGTGTATGTGTGTGTGTGTTTGTGTGTGTGTGTAGTTTGATAGTTTGAGGTGATGGCATTAAAATTTAAATAAAGTGTTTAAAAAGCTGTAGATTAAAAATAGTTTAAAAATTGTGGCGAGCCGCTTCTGGCCTGCAGAACGACGAGTCACCACATGCACGATTCTTCTCAGATCACACTTTATTGGAGTACAGCTCAGTTGTGAAATGGTGGAAAGAAGACCCCGAGCCTGGGATTCAGCCTGCTTATATAGGGAAGCCTGGCACGTGATTGGTGCCCATCACAATGCCTCATTAACATATGGCTGGTGATTGGTTCAAAGTAATACTCATTAGCATATGGCTGGTGATTGGCCTAAAATAATGGCTCATTAGCATATTTGAGAATCCTTTCTCAGTGCCTAATTAGCATCAGCACATCGGATTGGTCACTACTCAATGCCTAATTAGCATAAGCGGCAATAGAATGTTCCAGCAAGTTGTGCAAAGGCAAACCACGCCCTACAAAAAATAATAAATAAAAGCCAGGTGGTAGAATGTGAATTTACAGATGTTTATAAATTACATTGTATGTTTCATACATTATTTGAAATGAGGGACTGTTTTTCACAATTAAAAACAGACTGCCTATTACAGGAGGGAACAAACATTGCTGTGGAGTATATGTGTGTGTGTGTGTGTGTGTGTGTGTGTGTGTGTGTGTGTGTGTGTGTGTGTATGTGTGACCTACTTTAAAATAGAACTCTTTTAAGCTCAGATCTCATTGAAGCATGAAAACAATAAATCCTGTACTCCAAAGGCATCACCATGCAAGCATTTCAGAGTGAAACTATGAGAATTGTTTATTCAGCTTTTAAGCCTTCTCTTTCACAGGGGATGTACACAGCAGTGGGGACTTGCAGGGGGATTTGTGGAGAAATGTCTTTGATAGTTGTTGGCTGTCTCCCCATAAATGCCTTCTGTGGTGGGAAGATTATGGTTGCTTTCCCTTTAACTCCAGTCTGAAGAGAGCAAATGATTATGGCACTTGGAAGCAGGTCCCACAGTTAGGAGGACACAGTGGACTTGGTTTAGGGCTCATCCGAAGTCTTCAGGCTCTGTGAGGAACATGAAGCTGCTTTGAGGTAAAATAGCCCTACACTGTGGTGAGCATTCGGCGGTGGAGTTTGCTGGCACCCTGAGGTCAGAGAGTTTCCTGAGAATTAGATGAGACTGCATGCAGAAGAGAAGCCAGCCTGGAGCTATGCACATCTTTATCCTAGAGAAACATCACTGAAGGCAAAAGAATGTGAATTATCATCCTGGACTTCAGGCTGTATACAAATACAGAAAAGAAGCAGCCAGGGGAGGAGCTACACTGGCCTGGTTCACACAAAGTTCAGATTAATGCCTCAGGAGAAATCTCTATAAATGATCTGAGAATAAAAGCTAACTTCAAATGTCTAGCAGGCTTAGTGAACATGAAATCCTCTTTTCCATGCTCCTCTCCTTCTAGTTCTTTTGGAAGCAGAAAGCTAGTGAGGAAGGTGGCAGCAGCCGTCTGGAGGCTTTAAGTGAGGACATGAACAGGATTGTACACTGTTCCCATAGCACAGTGTTCTCATCTACACAGGGCCTAAGGAGGTAGGGAAAATGTAAGTTGAAATCAGGATTAAAGTTAAATTTCATCTATAGTTATGTAAGTACAGACTTCTGCTAAAGTATCAAATATGTATTTCTGACAATATTTATGAAAATTCTTTCACACCAAAAATTCACACACTATGAATAACTGGCTCCTCAGCAATATATAATTGGATGAAACCATTCAAACCTCGTGGTCATTTTCAACCAGATTATGAACAAAAATTATAGACATTCTAATAAATATGCTGGCATAATTTAGTCTCCATTGAAATTTTGATTGAACCTTGTAACCAACTGATCTTTGCCTACTCTTCCACATTATATCTTTGAGACTCAAGAGTAAGGAATTCAGTTCTGAGAAGATATTTTGTTCAAACTATAAGTCAAATCCAGAGTATAAGCATTTTAAAAGCAATATCTCTTCTTTTTCTTTTCCTTATAATGGAAGAGATTTATATAATATCTTGTTTTAGGTAAAAACCAAAACCAAAAATCCACCTCCCTCAGTACTGTATTTTGGAAAGTTTCTAGAAGCCATTTAATTGAAAATTTTAAATAGAAACTTTCAATACCACCCTGATAGCTGCTCACCAACATACTGGCTCTCAAATTTCTATGCCAATCTCATCACTTGATCTGATTCTCAAATGTCTAAATAGGTTGATGGTAAACTGAAGTTTTTCTTTCAAATTTTACATGGTGTCATTGCCTAGATGCAAAGAGGGAAAAAAGGCATTATAGAAACAGAACACAAGTCAGGTACTCCCATGAAGATCTCAACTCTGCCTCCCCCTAGTAGTAGATAAAAGTCTAGCTGAAGAGAAGAAACAACTGGCAAACTAACTCAACTAACTGGTCATGCCACAACCAAGAGGAATTAAAAAAGACCAGTTCAATTCAACACCAAAATGTACTAGATATTTGAAAAAAAGGAACCCAGAGATTTCTCTACCAGTTATCACAAATTATGAGTACTCATGTCTGTTATATTCTAAACATTCTGAAATATTCTTCAAAGACTTATTTGATAGAGACTGGTCTCCAGCTGGTGGTACTATTGTGAAGGGGTTGAATCATTAGGAGGTGGGTTTTGCAAGAAGTAAGTCATTGGGGTTAATCTAAAGGTGATATTAGGTCTATAGTAGTTATTCACATTCTCCCTCTTCCCTGCTCCCCCATCCACATTGTCATTATGTGACCAGCTTTGCAAAATTATGTACTTCCCTTCATGATATTCAGTCTTTCCTCATGGGCAAAGGGGCCAATGAGCTGAAACCTCTAAAACCATGACCCAAAAGCAATTCCTCTTTTAAGTTCTCTTACACATTTTGTCACAGTTACAATGGCAAGAACGAGTCAAGACAGACTGGAAGGATGTCTTGGGGTTAGGATTGCTAGCTGCTTTTCCAGATTCAGTTCCAAGCACTTAAGTAGAGGATCATGGCAATCTTTAACTCCAGTTCCAATGGATCTGATGATCTCTTCTGGCATCCGTGGACAGTGCATGAAAGAGGTTCACAGGCACTCATGCAGGGAAACTTGCTCATATCTATATAAACAAATAGATAAATATTTTTATTAAAAAAGAATGAGTGAGTTAGTTAAATTAAAGTACCACTAGGAATACTCCAAAGGATACTGCACAAATAAGGAAAATGACTAGCTGTGGTCAATCAAGTCACTTTGCTTCTATATCTAGTATATTAAAATGTACATCTCATGTTGTCAAAGTGAAATGCTATGAATGTCTACTGGTTTTAAATGCTGCCTTATTCCTGGTCAATCACTTCTTTGTATTCAATTTTTGATAATCATACAAACTCTGAAATTAAAAAAAAAAAGGTGAGGTAAGCCAAAGGAGCCAAACAAAGGTAAGCCAAACAATTGAGTCTTCTTAAAAGAATCCTACTGTAGTCTTTCTTTTACACAGTTCCTGTCTCAGCTCTTGTCTCCCCCATTGTGCCCATCTCTTCCCCAAGTGATGTCTCCTATCTCCACTATGCACTGCTTAATATGTATCTTTCCTATGTATGGTCCCATTTATTGTGACTTTCTGGCTCCTTCTAAGATTTGGATTCTGTTTTGGCAAGGGGGTTAAAACTCTAGTTCACATTTGTAAGAGATCCACAAGGATCAAGAGAATTTTTAAGGAACATTGTTTTTGTCAAACTACATATTTTTTCCTGTGGTTTTATGGTATCCAAAAGAAATCTAACTCTTTGACTTTATCAGAGATCACAAAAAATACCTAGAATCAAAGATGAATATTTATCACTCATATTTGAAGGACCACAACTGATTTAAATAGTTCCTAAGGGTAATCTTTCTTTTTGATTTTAATAAAATTATTTATTATTGGCCAGTTTCCCGCATATAATGAATAATGCAGCTGGAATCATGGCTTTTCTTACTTGTCTTCTAAGTATAGTCATCAAAAATGTTATTAACTTCAGAATAAGTGACATTATTTACTAAAGAAACTATGGACATTTAAGGTGGAATACTACTGTGAATTGGTAACCATTGCACAAAATGAGTAGATTCCTTATTATATAATATGGAATTAGACTTCTTGTAATGTACCTGCTATGTAACCTTGGGTCACTTTGTTAACTTTTATTAGTTTTTCTACCCATTGGACAGAGTTAATGACTTTTCAATTGTGAAGTTGACAGACTAAATGAGAATATGTCTCTAAGTTGCTCTATACAGTGCTTGGAACATCAACAAATAGATGAATAACATTTTTATCCCTGTATTACTTTTCTGGCATTTACTTGAGTAGGACAAATTCAGAATTTGTTTTAGTCAGGATGGGCTAAGGTATGATGTCATAACAAATAACTTTAGTGTGTCAATATTATTAAAACAAGGGTTAGCTCCTACTACACTTGTCTACTACAGATGAACTGTAGTCCTGGTCCTTATCATTTCTCTGAGATTTAAAGTGTCAGTGCATTCATGATCTGAAACTTTTCTATTTGTTGTGGGCATGAGGAAAGACAATTTGCTGTAAAAGCTGTTGGCTTTCAAAACTTCTATCCAGTACCAACGTGGATCACTTTTGTTCACATTAATTAATCAATGTAAGTTAATTGTCCAAAATTAGGTCTAAAATAAATGGGAAAGTATTCATCTACATGAATAATACTGATTTGCTATAGGGTTGATTACTCCAATTATCTGCATATTTTCCAGCCTCATTTCCATGTACCCTCCAGAAGGAGAATAGGAAGAAAATAATGGATCATAGGATTATCCATCCATGAGAAAAATTTTTATATAAGCATATCTACTTACCTTTTTTAAGCTTCAAATCAAATGCTATTTCTATTCAAAAACTTTCTGACACTTTTTTTTGCTGGAAATTGAACTTCCACTGTGGTTAAGACACTTTTTGCAGCACAGAGCTGTAGAGATATATTGTATATTTAATAAAAATAGTCTGAAATATTAGAGAACAGAGCCACTCACAGAGCCAAGCCACGGAGATCAGGGAGTGGTGACCTATGCCTTTAGCCCCATCACTCAGGATGCAGGAATCCTCTAGTTCTCTGTGAGTTCAAAGAAAAACAGAGCCAGGTGGTGGTGGCACACATCTTTAATCCTAGCACTAGGAAAGTTAATCCAGGAATTGAAATAATTGGATGGGGAAATAAATATAAGAAGGAGAAGGCAGAAGTTCTCCCCTCTGCCTACTCACTCAGTCAGTCTGAGGACTCCAGGAGATAGAAACTACTCCTTTCAGCTTGAAGAATTGGCTGGATAAAAATTGCCTGTAGTTTGTTCCCTGTATCTCTGATATTTCAGTTTTTTCCAAATATCTGGTACCATGTTTAATTATAATATTAAAGAGAGCCATGTGTTATACTGTGTTTGGGGCTGAGCACCACTAATTTGAAACCAGTGTCTACAATGCTTTAAAATCTAAAACTTATCTTTTTGTTTTTATTTATTCTTGGGAAATTTTATATATGAAAACTGTCTCCCTCCAGGAATTAGTGCCTTAATTGGTTATACAATACTATGTAGTCACCTGAAATCATATACAAACAACACTAAAAAGATTAGGCAGGTTATTTTTACATATTTTTCATGTACACTCGTGTGCTCCTCCACACTATGTAACAATACCAAGAAATAGAGGCTACTGTTTGGAGAAGAGAAGTGGGGAACATGAAAGGAGTTGGATAAATGAAAGGTAAGGGGGTAAAAAATTTAAAAGTTCTTAAAGTGAAAAAATAGGATATGGAATAAATCAAAATAGCTAAGAAATATCTTTAAATGTGTTCCACATGCTTAGAAATTAGAAAAATACAAAAATATAAAACCTTCTGGTCACCAACATGACACCATAAGTAGAAAATTCTGACAGATCACATTGAAAATGCAAATGTACTAAAAGCATTATATGGGCCTAATGAGATGACTCAGAAGATAAAGGCATTAGTTGCCAATCTTGACTTGCATGGTTGAAGGAAAGAATTGTCTCTTTAAAGTTGTCCACCAACTTCCATATATACTATAATATAAACAAATATATGAATATGACATAAATAAATAGATAAATAAATGTGATTAAAAGCTTTTAAAAATTAAAGTTGTTTTCATGAACTTAAGTTGGCTATGAGATACATATGAAATGTTTACTTGGGTTTTATCCTAAAATATCTCATTGTGTATGTTCATTTATTACAAAATTCTGAAGAAAATCCAAACTCTGAAATACTTTTGATACTGAGCCTTTCCCCATAAGGGTCAGTCAATTTCTACATATTACATGGCTATATATATTTCTTTTTTCTTGAGAGTACCTGTAATACAATTTACAATTGGTATCTTGTTCATTATAAGAATCCTTATATAGTTCAATGTCTTCTAAATAATTGATTCAAATATTTGTAAACATAAGATGGAGGTAAGGGTTGAAAAATGTATGGCATATTGATGGGGTAGTAGAGAAAGAGATATTAGGCAAACAGAGAATTCCTCCTCTTGACGTCAAATATGTTTCTTTTGAAAGCCCTCAGTAGTGATTGTGGAAAACTGCCTGGGATGTCAGCTGAGACTCCTGAGAAGTACTCTTGAAGGGTTCAGGAAAGGCAGAGACTGCTGGAGAAAATGAAAGCCACTAGAGAGCTGTATTTGTGGGTTTACAATTAGTAATTACTTCAGGAAGGAAAACATCTTTTTTTTTTTTCTATTCTGATGACAGAGATTGCAGAGTTGCATGAGAGTATTTGCCCACACCCTTTCTGGAACATATTAAACCTTATAAATAGAAAGAGAAATAACCTTACATTAGCGTAAGCAGCAAGAAAGCAGGATTTTGACACTGTCCCCAATCCATGACACTAGACAACAAGTGACATTGTAGCTTATCATATATATATATATATATATATATATATATAGATGAGTTAACAATATCTCCATGCATTATTTTTACCCAAAATTCTAATACTAAGTCACATCTATAAAAGAACTAAGGGAGGAATATGCTTCCCAAGGGACTAGTGACACTATGAAATCATTTGCATAATTTAAATTCAATTTTGGTCTGTTGAGAATCTGCTATGCACCAGACACTGTGATTATTTGAATCTACTCAATCATTTAAACAATTTTCAATACATCTTTTAAAATGCTTTCCCTTTTTTTTAGAATATTCTTATCTTTTATCCTTCATAACCTTCTGGTTTCAGTTTACACATCAGACCATTTGGAAAACATTTCTAGGTCTCCAGGCAAAGATTTACTTTCCTTTCTATGTGCTTTCACGACAATAGAAACATCCCTTATACTACAAGTGCTCTCTTGTTTAATAGACTATAGCTTCCATGAGTCTATACACTATGGGAGGGCATGACCTGTTTCTTGTTCACTTCTGTATTCTCTGCAGACTGATGAAAGTTAATCAATGTGTCATTATCTTTTTATGGCTATTCTATGGACGTATTACTACAACATTAGCTGATATCAATGGCTAAGTGATGTGCACCTTTAAGGGATTTATCTATGCACAACTTACTAGCTACAATTGTGGAAGAGATGTCTTCAGAACATCTGTGGGTGGCTTTGGCAGAGTAATTTGAGCACCATATTTTTTCAATCAAATTAACAGAGACACAAATTAAGACTTGTGTTTTGATTTGGCTCTGTGATTATCTGGCTTTGTGCTCTTGGGAATTTTTTCTCACCTTCCTGAACTGTTTTCTTCATCTGTGAAAAAAAAAACCAACAACAAAATAGGAACTAAAAAAGTATGACAAGTTTAATACTCTGTTTTTACAACTATGTGGCAATTTAAAAATAGCAGCTGAACAATCTCTAATTTTTCTGCCATCCATTGCTGGATCCTGTGTTCCATATTAAAACTGGGCTGTGGGGCTAAAGGTCAAAGAGAGCGTAGTGGGACTGTTGTTGGACCAGTCCTAGGCCTAGACCAGGAAACTGACAATTTCAACTTCCTATTTCTTGGAACTCTCATATTTTAAGCAAGCCATCATGCCACAAGAAAACCCCGGCACTCTGTGGAGAAGGCCGATGTGGAATAAGCTGAATTACCAGTCCCCAAATCAACCTAAGCTCTCCTCTATTAGCCAACAGCAATTCATCAATCAAGCCAGTAAGGCATTTTGAAAGGATTTCTCCAGGCTTCAGGTAAGCTATTCTACCTGATACTGCCTAAAATACAAAGGCAGTATAAATAAATAAACAATTAAATAAGCAAAATAAATAATTATTATTTTTAAATCACTAAGTTTTTTTATACAGCAGTAGATAATTGATACATAACTTTGACTATATTATAGTGCCTCTGACCTTTCATTCATTCTGATATTGTGGAATGTATAAAATTAGCTGCAGATTATCTGACAAATCAATGAGCAAACTAAATGGCTAGCAGTAACAACGACAGTAGGGAAAATATGCCATTAATGCATCAAATGTTAGGTGAGTGGTGCACTTTTTATATTTCTCAATAGAGGTTAATGGAGAATGCGTTGGTTAAATTAACCTACATAGGTGGCAAATGAGTCAGCCACTCCCCACTGGAATGGCAGTACTTTGAATCATGCTGACTCTGTGAAAGACTCTATGGAGATGGTCATCAATTATGAGTGGGTACCCAAATGACAGAAAAGGTTTTCCCTTCAGTTATTTTGTGTAGAGTTTTCTTTACAACAAAGGACACCAAGGTGCACATTCACCGTGGTCTCTGTCAGTGGTCTGAGCTTTGAAACCCAGAGGACTTCTGTGAAACAACATTGTACTGTATTATAAAACAATGCACTTACAGCCAGAATCATAGACTATCCCCAAACATCCTAGGATTTATAATGAGTAGCTCTTTATTTATTGCTAAGCAATCAACCTTTTGTGAACTTGGGGTATAAGGACTGAGGCTGATATATTTGTATTACCAGGATGGCTTTTTGGGGAAGTAGTGGCTACTCATTAGAGCCTAGAATTGAACTGGCACACTATATCTACATAAGATTTCTATGTAAGTGTAGTGGCTTTTCCTGCTTGGGTCATAGCTGTACACAACTCCCATAAAGCCAAGAATTAGAATAAAACCCAAGTTAATTACTTGTTTAATCAAAGTACTAAATTTTTATATGTCTTGGTTTCCTCATTCTGATGAGCATATTAGTCATATTCTGTAAGTTTTTAAAAATAAAATGAGTCAATACGTATAAGTACTTAGGACAATTCCTGCAGCATAGAGGTTTTGTATGTTAGCCATTATTGCATCATGGTTACTAAGACCACTAGGTACAAATATTGTTATTTTCCTTCTACTGTATAGTTTAATCTAGTCTGGGATTAAATTCTTTATGTGCTGCTAAAGAAGGCCTTTTATTTATTGTGTGTTAATCATACAGTTTGAATAGAAATAGCTTTAAATATCAAGACCTTTTTTCATATTTGTGGGATTCTGGCACACATACAACAAAACACAGAATTCACCCTCCAATTCTTCCTCCTCCTAGGTTACCCACTTCTTTTTCATCTCTACTAGCAGTTTACATGCCTGCCCCAGCCTAGAATCAGTACTCCACACTTTAAAGCTCAGATTTCCACAATGTAGCAGAAAGTAGAAAGTTACACTTTAGAGGGGATTAATTAATAATTTATATATATTGATGCAGATTTCTATACTGCCTTTCTGAGCATGGGGTCATACACTAGTTTACTCATGATACCCAAATGCCTACAAATTTGTTGAGGTTCTGTCTGTGTGTCTGTGCACTTGCAAACATATGCATCTAGTTATAATAAATGGGAAGAAATATATGATCATGTTCAAAGAATATGATGGTGTACAAGGCAAGGCCTAAATATCATAACTTTCATTGTAGTTTTGAAGCATGTACACATTTTTGGCTTAGCATATCTATCCTCAGCATTCTAGAATAGAACTTAAACCTACAAACACACATAGCAAACTCATGAGATTTTTCTTTAGTGCTAGAATAAACTGCTAAGGAGGACTGGTAGCATTGTTTCTGGTGTGGGAATTCATGAGTAGTAATTAGACGAGAGGTGCTATCCTCTCTTCAAGAGGGACTAATGCTGGTCTTTCAGAGTGAGTTAGTTATCTCAATATTATGTTAGTATACAGTAAGGTCTCTTATATCTTTCTGTGTGTATCGTACCTGCTTTCCTTTTTGTTCCATATTGTGATATAGCCAGAGAAAGAAGTGTGCCAATATCACAAGCTGAACATACAGGACCACTTGATTTGGACTTTCAGACTCCCAAAGTCTGAGTTGAAATAGTTTTACTTTCTTTGTAAGGTCCTAAGCCTTGGATGTTTTGTTATAGTAGCAGAAAACAAAACAAAACAAAAAAATGACAATGCTAGGAAAAGTTGAGGGCTAGATGAGCTCCCTGCCTTCTCAAGACAGAGGGGGGCACACATGAGGAACGAAAGGAATTACAAGCCCAGCATTGTGAATCCCTAATACTCTATTTTTTCTTCTAGGCTTCAGTGAAAGGAAGGAGTTTTAGAGAAAGTAGACTAATGAGACACAGCATGACTATGAGGAAAAGATTCTGGGTTTAACTTTCTAGTAGTTCTAGGATTCAATTTTTGATCATTGCAGACTAAAAATTCCACATCCAGGGACTTCTCCTAGGTACCTCTGTAATAGTACCAGGAATCTTTCACTTAAGGTTTGTGGTACAGCAGGCAGGATGTCTTGTGGAGAGCATTTGTCAGATGCCTTTGGGTAGGTCGGTAGCCCATGAAGGCTGAAATGGAACTACGACACCACTCAGCTTGAAACTGGATGAGACACATATTCAAAGTGGGGAAAGATATGCCCCCCCTTATTGCCTTACAGGCAGAAGTCACTGTGATGAAGACATTCAGCCCATATTCCTATTAGAAGAAAATGGCTGTTGAAAATCTCTGCTGCTTTTGCTCCACTTTGTTTTGTGAAGCTGATTTACACCTTTGAAAAGCAGACTCTTATTTAAACACCCCTATTCGAGAGTGGTTTTTCTGCTCTGTGTGATGACTGTTTGAGTTTTTTGTGAGCAGCCTTAGGATGCTTCAGTACTTCAGTTTATTCTGCAAGGTCTGTAGTAGTATGAATTTGGGTTGTAATAAATGAGACCCAGAGCCAAATATCGAGGGAAGGCTGAAATATCAGAGAGAGAAAGCACCACAGTCAGTACTCACCAAACTGTCTTGCAACTTTCTCAGCCTCACATCTGGTCTCTTCTGCCTGTGGTTTCTGTCCATCCCTTCTATTTCTGCCTGGTTTCTACAAGCCCTTATATACTCTATCCCATCCAGATTGGATTAAAGGTGTGTAGCCTTGAACTCACAGAAACAGAAGAAGTTCTGTCTCTGGAGTCATGGGATAAAGGATATTGGTTACCACAACTCCTGGCTTTCCCTGTGCTGGGGTTAAAGGTGTGTGTGATTGACTCAGCTGTTTATCCTTGAATTCAAGGATCAAGGATTTCCTGGGCTGTCTGCTGAGGATTTGACTGTGTGTTCTCTCTGATATCTCAGGATTTATTAAATATTTAACCTATTTCCATATAGGTCCTGCAATGGAAAATGTCCTTGATAGCTAAGCTGTGGCAAAAGGAGGGAGGTAGGAAGAGCTACTATGCCTTCCATTAAACTACATTGAAGCAACTCATTGACTTTCTGCCTACTCACAGGAGGATGTCAGATTAATTATAGGCACAATCATAGAAATTAAATTCTATCTACATTTTCAAGTTATGGTGCAAATTATTTTTCAAGACCTGTGGCTTAATTGTCACTACTGGGGGACAGGCTCTATCTTGCAAATCTTTGCCAACGAACCAATACCTAATGCTCTACTTGGATGGACAAAGGTGCATAACCACTGTTTGAAAAATAAGAGAGTGAAGTGACCATATTAAATCAGCGTGACAACTCATTCACACAGAGAGGTAACCATGGTACCGGCTCTTAAAAGAGCTTGCATGTATTTCATTGAGGGAGGCACTATAAGGGGATACATGGATAAAAATATGACTTTATTCATAATAAAAAAAGAAAACCACATAAAGAAAAGAAAGCCCCCCCCTCTCTCTTCCTCCGTCCCTCTCCATGTGTGTTTGTATGTAGATTTTGACATGATACATTCTAAATATAAATGCACAATAAAATGCCATTTTTATTATTAGGGTCAGTATGAAATTTACAGGTACATGATGCTCTTTATATTTTAAATCTTCCTACCTGTCTCCTTGTCACTATATCAATCAGAAGACACAGCTGACCTGGATTGAGGCCAGATCACTGATTCTTCAAGCACCTACTGTGTGCCAGACTTTGTGCTAATGGGTGATTCCCTTCATGTTTATGACCTTAAATGTGAGTGTCCAGTCAGTCAAGTACGCATTCCTCAATCTCAAGCCTTTGCCTCTACAGCTCTATTTAGCTCATTTTTTTAACCTAAAGAAATAAGGGGCCTTCAGTAAAACTCCAGTGTATTTCTTGAGAAGAGCACAAGCCAATCATACTCAAGAAGTCTTCTTCTGATTTTGGCAACTTTTCAGAAACATAGTCATTTAAGAACAGTCTGTTTATTTCTGGGAAGTCTTCAACTTTCTCTTGGGGAGTGGTGTTCACTGGAGAGTCGGTAGGGTTCAGTGGGAAGTGCTGATACCCAAGGCCTCCTGTGTGCTCTGAGGCAGTGTGAGGAACCCTCCAATAGTACTCCTGAGAAGAGCACTTAGGTCTTTCACTGGGAGTGTTGTCCTGAGTGCTTTTTGATTAGACTCCTGCTCTCTTGGTCTCCTTACCCCTTGCATCAAGAGCCTCTTCCTGAGAACCCGAGACCTCTTTGGTGTCACCTTTTCACTTTAGTAATAAGTACTGGCTGTTTCTGCCTGGGATTGTGTCTGTGACATTTATGAAACCTTTCATTTTTTTCTTTCTCTGTCCTTTGCCACAAGCAGCCCTGAGATTGCTTCCAGTCTCCCTGGCTTCTGATTCAAGCACTGTATGTAGAGTCCTGTTTGCTTCCTTCACCCAGGAAGGACAAGACAGAGAGAACTTACTCAACACAGAGAACTGTTGTGGTCATTTTAACATATATTTGGCTTCTTTTTGTAAGCCACTCCTTCCATCAGATGGAGAAGTAGAATTTCTCACTCCTTGAATATAAGCTGGCCAGAATAGTTATCAAGTAACCAGACTGAAATTCAGGTAATTTATTATAGCAACACAAAATGCCTTAATACAATAAGGCAATGTAAGGAACAGGCCACTTAGGCTTTCTAGTGACAACTCCAGCTGGATTTTTAGCTTACAGATAGAATTAGCCACTATCCATATGAACAAGGACCACCTGACTTAAAGCTCAGTAGTATCTTCTTGTAGATCTCCTTCCCACATAAAGCAAGCTAGCAAAGCTGGCTCACACCCTACCCAAACTATGAGGAATAATGGTAATTATTTATTTGCCATGTCTAAGGCTACTTAATGTTTGGAGTTACTTTTTAGGTAGCTATAGGCCATCATGAAAAAGAGATAAGAACTTGAGAATGGTTCCTGAGAGCCAGAGGATGATTGTAAAGTTATACATGAAACTTTATAACATGCTGGAGCATTGGAGCTTCTTAGTCAATCAAGGGAAAGATCAAGAGGAAATTTTAAAGTATCTTTTAAGACATTACAAAGGAAACTAAAGCTTCTTGATTTCCAGTGAGGACAGCATAAGAGGAAATTAACACTAACTCCAGTGTGATGAATTTGGGATTGATGATATAAGTGATGATGTTTGAGTGGAGGTGCGGGGGAGTACATGTACTCATTTTAAAGAATTGTATATTGTCATATTGTGTTTCTAGCTGGTTAGTTACCTGTTTTGCATGTTTTCTAAAAACTATGAATATAGTATTTATTCAATTCATATCAAAATTAAAGTGATATATGCAAGCTCTTTGACTTACAATGTGGTCAAATGCTAATAAACCATAACTTAAAAATAGTCTCAGTAAAAATATGCACTATGTTTGCATATACAGCAAGCATACATATCAGTGACTTCTGAGCACATGGCTGAATAAGAGCTGCAGAATGTCTCCACAACATACAGCATTAGACCAAGAGAAGATCTAAATTCAGGTGCTTTTTTTTGGTGCTATGGTTTAAACTCAGAGCTTCACACATGCTAGGCAAGCATTGTACCACTGCCTTTCATTCCCAGCCACATACAATGACACATGGTTTCTACTGACTGCCTATCAGTTTCACACTATTATAAACCATGAAATTCATCGATCTAACATAGTAAGTCAGAGACAAGCTGCATTATTATGAATCTTAAACTAGTTTTTCCTAGAATTATATAATCCTCTTAAATAGTATGAAAAAATTAATATCCCTGTCTTAACTGGTTTGGGGCCACCTCATGTAATTGGCGAAACAAGCAAACATGTAGAAGTTTGTGGAGTGGAGAAATTTTCTCAGAATTCTCATTACCTACAAGGCTATTTTTCATGTTTTTCATTTTCAACATAGATGGACTTGCAGCCCTTTCTCATGTTGCCTCATCTTCTTGTCAGTTTCTTATTTCTGAATAACAAATACCTCCTATGTGAAATAAAACATTGTGCACCTTAGCAGCCATTCATGTAGCTCACAATTCTGTGGGTGGACTGGATCCTATGATGTTTTTCAAATTCAAACCTGAGACTTTTTTTTACAAAGTATTTTGTTGTGGTTTGGTTGTTAAATGACCCTGAAAGGTACATAATAAAGACTTAATTCCCAGCTGGTGGCACTGTTCTGAGGTGGTGGAAAGTTTTCTTAGATGAGAGCATTGCTCTAGTAACTAGATCACTGTGGCTAGGCTCTGCTCTTGAAGGGAATATTGGGATCCACATCTCCTCCTGTGTGTTTTGAAACTGACCATGAACTGCTACCCCCAGTGGTACCTTTCAACCATGATGTTTCCTGAAATCTCAAGTGAAGAATGAATCTTTCCTCTTTTGAAGCTTTCTTTATTTCAGGTATTTTGTCATGCTGACAGAAAGCTAACAAAACAGTTTTGAGATGCATCCGACTGTAGTGCATGACATGCTCTGTAGCCACAGGGAACATGATAGCTTATGAAAAACAACATGATCTCTTGTCTAGATCCTCACTTCCAGCCTTTCTTGAAATATACTTTTATTTCCTCCTCATGCTATTTCCACACTTACCTATCCACTGTCACTTTGGTCACAGCATTGGGTTTATAGGAAGCTTTCAGAAAAAGCATGAAAAAACAAGAGAAGCCCTCCTTCTGTGTTTTAAAACATAATCTCAAAAGCTCAGAGAATTTTTTCCCTCTGACTCTGCTGTGAACTCTGGCGTTAGGGGCGTTCTTTAGCTTTATTATTTTCTTATTACATATATTTAATCAGACTGGTGGGTATGGTGGTGGTACTCACATTAGAGGGAAGAAAAATAAATCCAAACATATTTCTGAGTTAAAAAACATATTAGGTATTAAAAAGTTGTATATTCTTTATATATAATATGCATCTCTGGAAAGAACACTAAAAGTAGTTTCCAGAATATGCTAAAAATAAAGTCGGTTCTGGAGACTGCAGACCATACCTTGTAGTCACAAACTGTAAGGTGTGATCTCTAGAAAAGAAAATATATTCCTTAGTGGATCGTGTTTTGTTTGCTTGTTTGTTTCAGAATTAACCTAGAACATGATATTGTTGAAATGAGTCAGTCTTTCTTGACCTACAAGATGTAAGGGCCAAGAGAGTTAAGGAAGGTCATAGAATGCTTAGAATGTAAACAATAAGGCCCTAATATGGGACAGGGTGGGTGTACATGGGTGTGTTGCAGGGAGGTGTCTAATGACTAAGGCCATTAACAATATTATATAGTTTAGTAAACTCTTGTCAATGTACTTTTTGCATGTCAGTTGCTGCTGTGGAAGGATGTCATTAATTGTTCCTAGGAAACAATTCTCTGGGATAGGTGACTTTCTTTTTGGGTTTTAGAGCTGTTAAATGAAAATAATACTTCCTTTGTGAGATTGCTCTGAAGATTGCAGGAGGTAACACATATAAGTATGTCTGGCCTCCTGCTTGGTACATGACACTAGTTAATTTTAAAAAGCCATGATTATAGTAGCATTGGAAGGTGATATAATGCATAGAAGAGCATGCATTTTGAGACTCTGTAGTATTCTCCTTAAATCTGAATTTTTAAAAGTACAAGTAGTACCATGTCCTTGGGCACATCACCATAAAATTGGAGTAATGTCATTTATTTTATATGGTTACTATGAGGCTTAACTGAAATTACTTAGAAAAAAAATTGAGTGCCATGTTTGGCACACAGGAATTGATGAGTGAATGATAGCAGGCTCAAAGAAGTTTTCCTTACTGTTTTTACTGTCTTATTCCTCCATGAAATTTTGTAGTGTCTAGTAGAAGATCTTCAGCCTAGTCTATAGCTGATGCTTTGCAAAAGTAGTCATTACACTCCAGGAGTCTTTAGTAACTATTGGGTGAATAGATGACACTAGAGAAAAACGGCAATTTCAAGGGGCTTATTTCTCTTATAAATAAAAAGGGGCAGGGATAGGAAGAGAAAGAGAGAGAAAGTTTGTAGGTCTGATCCATATGGAAAGAGAAAGTCTAAGAAAGAGGGTTAGATAGGAGAATGCCATCCAACAGTACAAATGACTCAATGGGAAGCCCAGAGCAAAATTACTTGCTGGAGGGGTTTCATGTCAGACAGCAATGGCCCAGTAGTGCTTAGTTACTACTCTAAGGTAAGCCCAGCCTTGGTACAATGATTGGTAGAAAATTTAGAAGTTTCTGAAGCTTAAGACTGTTGGTGATCTCTACCCCAGTAGAAACATCTGAATGCTGTACCATCATGACTACAGCAAAAGGCCAAGTTAATGTGCATCCCAGTTAGAATTGTTACTTGGGTGTATAAAAAAAAACCTGTCTCTGGAAGGTTCCATGGACTAGGACCAGTTGTTCAGCCCAGTGTGTTCAAGAGACAAATAGTGAAAAGCAACAAAATGGGACTTATTCAGCATGGCACAGTGAAAAAAAGGAACTATATAAAGGGGTTCAGTGATTCCAAGTCTACCTTTGGGTTACTGAGTTGATTTTTGGGTTAGAACAATGGAAGAATAGGTTCAGAGGATGATCGACATGAATAATCAAGGAGCCCTGGCCAGTGCGGTATGGTTGATCATTATCTTAGTGCTGGCTTTGCAAGGTGATTCCTGTGAGATGACTGCTCCTTCTTGGGGGTGATAGTTGTAAGGATTCCTGGCACACCACATAGCTGAGCCAACTAGGCTCAGGGAGGCATGCTTCTGGGCATGGCTGCGTAAACCCTGCTGCACTGCATACAGAAGTACCTTCCTGGACGCATGACACATGTGGAGGCATGACCTAAACGTGACTACATAAACCCGTACACACACACCCCATTCTCTGCTTCTCTGCTTCTACACCCTCCTGGGAACTCTCTTAAATAAACTCTCATGTGGCCTTGGTAGTGTGTATCTCTTCTTACGCGCGAAACTAACAATAGTATTATGGGGTGATTGATCTGTGAAACTCCACTGGATCTGAGGTAACTGCAAATCTAGAAAGTGACAGAGACTTTTAAGTATCTTTTAGGAGTTTGAAACAGGACTAAGTTAAAAGCTGAAGATAAGATGTCTAAAGGAGATAGACAATGAAAGCAGACAAACCAGGCTTTTGTCCTTCTCTTGTGGGTCCAAATGAGGAATCAGTACTTTTAAGCAAAAGCAATTTCTCAATGCTTGCTACAGAAAAACCTTTGTTCTCAGTAGTTAATTCCTTGTCTGTGTCAAGTCCTCATAGCAGACTCTAAATGTGGAATTTAATCAAATTTCTAAGAAGAGAAATATCACAGAGCATCTCTGGTGAGTAATTGAAGCATTAATTGAACAAATAAAATATTATGAAAAGTCAACTCAATTTCCATTTGGAAAAGAACAATGCAGGTGTAGATTTATCCAGTTTAGTTCTCTCTCTCCTCTCTCTCTCTCTCTCTCTCTCTCTCTCTCTCTCTCTCTCTCTCTCTCTCTCTCTCCCTCTCCCTCTGTTTTTAAACGGGGCCTCATGTAGCCCAAATTTGTCTTGAAATCATGATATTCTAGCCTTAATCTCTCCACTATGGGATTATAGGCACCACTATTGGATTATAGGCATGCACCATCACACTAGTTTAGCTACATCTTCTTAAACTTCAAAAGTTTAATCATAAAGTTTTAGATTCCTGGTTTCTGGTCATGTCTGCTTTGACCTACTCAGATGTAGATAAAGTTTCTGTTTTAGACGGATTTTAGGAATATGATAGTAGAGGTAGATTAGAGTGACATCGTTCTTAAGTGACCTTACTGAGGAGCCATTGCTTTTGGCCTATTGTTCCATTATCTTCCCTTTCCTTGGTGATGGGTAGAAAAGGTTTTGTTCCCTACCTTTTATGTTCAGTTATTTCAGTCTACGAATTAAGCTGACAGAACTCAGTTACCAAGGGGAAAGTCATATTTTTATCACCTACATATATATATATATATATATATATATATATATATATATATATATATATATATATATATATATGGGAATTCACAATGGATGTAACTTAAATAGCAGTTGGATTCTGGGGCTTCTATACCATTTTAGTGAAGAAAGGGAGGGGAAGGAAGGTCATTCATAGGAAAATAAATCACTTTTATCTTATTTCATTTATTTTAATTAGAATACAAAATATTATGCTTCATTCTACTGCCCCAGTCTCCTGCCCTTGTATTTTCTTCAGCCCCTTTTGTGCTTTCATGTTCTATGTGCCCTTCTTTCCAGTCTCTACTCTTCCTCAGCATCTTTTTCTTGCATTTCTTGGTCTCCTTTCTAGTTTTTAGTCTCTACCCACACCCATACCCATGCATATACATACATATATACATATATACATTCACACATATGTACATATATATGTCATAAAGTAGCATTAACATATGAGAGAAAGCATGTAGTTTTTGTCTTTCTGATTGTGTCTCCTCACTTATACTTTCTGGTCCCACCATCATTTTTCTTTCTATCTATGGTTAATATGCATCAAAAAATCTCTTTTTGGAAAGATAAAGGGGAACTGTTGAGGGATATGGTAGTCTTGGTGATAATTTCTGTTTTTTTTTCTCAAACTTTGGTGGTAAGAGTCATTTTCCTTGCCTTTCCCAAGGGGAAATTTTGGGACAAGTAAGTTATTATGAAGTTTTTATTGTTGTTTTGTTTTAGAGGCTCTATTTATGGTCAGATAAGGAATTTTAGGAGCTCAACGCCTTATGCACAAAATAATTTTAATAATACAGAGTAATATATATCTTTGGTGATGTATATGTTAATATACTAGTTCGATATAATTTTTGAGGTGCCAAATAGAAATAATGAGTCATGTCCAGTAATAACTGCTGATATTATCTCAGCAAGTCACTGTGTCCTTACCAGAAACAATTTGAGAGAGGTGGAAACCATGTTGAAAGAACTCCTAAGTGGAACATAGGTGATATCAAGGTCATGTGCTGTGACTTATCCCACTAAGGTTTGTGTGATACAATATGGTCCTCAGTGTAGTCTTGATGGAATGGAGTAAAACTTACAAATTTGAGCTTAGTGAAAAATAAGTAAGTAACAGAGGCTCTATCTACAGAAATGGATTGTGACTATCTCACATGAGAAGTTTGTAAGAGGCCCCTCTATGTACTTGTACATTTTGTAGTCTGTCTTTCTACTGTGCTTCCAGTTTCTGATGCAGCTGTGGAATCCTCCCCAAGAAGCCAAATGCTGTGGCATTTATACTTTTGAGCTACTGGAATCATGTGTTATACAGACCTCTGTTCTTTATACATTACATAGTATCAGATGTTTAACAATGGAAAGAATAAGCAATGCAATGGACTAAGACATGATGGAATCTACTTTTGAGAAAGAACAAAAAAGAAGGATTAAAACTCTTTCAGTCCAAACATTATATGATGTGAGATAGGACTTGGACTGAAAGTAGGGCTATGAGGATGGAAGAGAAACCATGAAAAGTACTGGACAGGAAATTCAGGGCCATGCAATAATTGCTTTGTTGCTGGATAAACTTATGGCTTAAGAACACCCAACACATATTAAATGTGTGAGACCAATGCAAGAGTCACACAAGGCTAGTAAGTCAGCAACTTTGTTAGTTCAGGCTGGATCTAAGAATACAACTACTTTGATTATTCTAAATTTCTTCTCAAGTAGAAAGTAAGAATGAAAACAAAGGTCAAGGACTTGGAGAATC
Organism: Sigmodon hispidus; assembly: GCA_004025045.1. Classification (NCBI taxonomy): domain Eukaryota; kingdom Metazoa; phylum Chordata; class Mammalia; order Rodentia; family Cricetidae; genus Sigmodon; species Sigmodon hispidus. The sequence goes on along the minus strand of PVIH01012918.1, from coordinate 12,732 downwards.
ATTTTAAATTTTTGAGTGAAATACAAAGTGGATTCTATTATTTTGAATTGTTTCTATTTATATATGTAAGTATCTCTGAGAAGTGAGGGAAGCCATGTTTTTATCATGTGTGATGTTGTTGACCTGACTGGTGATTTCTTTTGCACTTGACTAGAATGATGCAGAGCTATTAATTCTTCCATACATGTGTTAAAGATTTGTTGAAATAGTACCTAAAGTAGGCACTATTTGTTTTATATCTTTTGTCTAAAGGATGCACCTATATGATACGGCAATTGACTTTTTTTTTTTTTTTAGTAAATAGGCATGTATTTAATAATGTCTGTTGTATTTCTAGTCTCCTTAATATTATTATTATTGTTATTATTATTATTATTGTGATAAAGTAACCTGGAGGAGGAAAGATTTCCTTATACATCTCTTAGTTCATCAGTGAAGAAATCAGGACAGGAACTCAAGTACACACCTTAACACATTGAAGCAGAGACCATGGGGGAATGCTACTTACTAGCTTATTTCTCCTCAGTTGCTCCTTTTCTTATATAGTCCAGGCCTATCTTACTGGGGATAGTACTTCCCATAGTGGGCTGTGCCCTCTTTTCAATTAGAAAGTAAAAAATACTTCCTAGACATGCACAAAGGTCAGTTTGCTCTGAACAGTTTTGAGGTTAATATATCTTTTCCCATGTAAATTTAGTTTGTGTCAGGTTAAAAAAAAATTGAACATCACAGTTTTGCCATTGTTTTAAAACAAAAAGTTCTATAAATTTGCAAACCTAAATATTAATTAATAGGGAAAATAGGCTATATCATAATATGATCCTACAATGTAGTTTTGAAAATTTGATCATCATCTACTGTGCTTCATAGATAATTATTAAGACAAAAGAGCATGTTGTCCAAATGTGTTTTCCAAAATTCCCTCTTGAGAGACATAAAACCTTAACTTGCTTATAACAAATAGAAAATATATTAAATTATAGTGGTTTAAATAAAGGTAGAAGTTAGATGAACATCTTACTTTGTGTTTGGCACACTTTTCTATGCCTTAACATAGTGAAAAACTATCTAGAGGCTATGATTAGAGGATAGTAAAAGTATATTTTTTAAAAAGTTAGAAGTGTAAGATGAATTGCAGAGTTCAATATACTATAATAAATATGCTAAATTATTTGGTTAGGGCAATTACTTTTGAAATGTTTTTGGGACTTGGATATAGCTTAGTGGAAGATGTTTGCCTGGCATGCCTCAGAACTGAACAAGAAGAGCTCTTAGTGAGAAATGGACATCCAATACTGCATACTGCTTACCAAATTTAAGAGCAGACACAGAGGCAAAACTAGCTCATGTGATAGGCATAGGACTACAGATATCACCTCATATCTGACAGATATGTGACAGACATTGTGGTTTTAAAGTAATTTTCAAATCTAGTTCCTCAATTATCAAAGAACTAGATATAAGCCTGCCCTTTTACAAGAAGAAAAAAATAAAGATAGAACTAGAATAAATCTGCCTAAATTCTGCTTCAGAGTGCTCACTAAATTAGATAATTGATTAAAAAAATCTTTATATGGAGTGAGCCAAGAGAAAGTTGAAGGTTTCTTCATTGGAAGTTAGGATTGAGATAGTCTTTGGGGTAAATAAATGCATAACGACTGGGTTGTGGAGGCTGTTTCTTTAATTTAAGAGTCTCTGACAGATTCAGAAACCAAATACGAATGAAATAGATGAAGCAATATTAGAAGAGTGTTGTGGGATAAGAGAGAAAGGTAGAGTTCAGTGGTAGAAGGAATTGAGATAGTGATATGATGGTCCTAGATAATGAATTCTGACTTCTGATAATGGTGGACAATTAAGTTTAACTAGTATTTCTGCTGAATATTAGCCCTTCCATAGACTCTGTCAGTCTGCTTCCTCTTGGTATGATAAAATACTTAGACAAAAAACAATGTATGGGAGAGCAAGGGTTTAGTTTAGTACAATCCAGGTTATATTCTCTCACTGAGGAGAAGTAAAGGCAAGTACTTCAAATAGTTGTATCATATCTATATTCAAGAGCAGAGAAAAATGAATGCTGCATACATCTTCAATTGCTTGTTCTTGTCTTGATTCATTCATTCACAGGTCAGGATGTCCTTCATATAGTATGATGCTACCCAAAATGGGCTGGGTTTTCACACATCAATTAATAAAACCAATAAAATCCTCCACAGTAATGCCCATAGCCCATAAGTTAGAAAATTTCTCATTGAGATCTTCTTATCTGGTGATTTTACATTACATCTAGATAACAATTAAAGCTAACCCATCACACTGTCTAATCACCTGGATTTTCTTAATATTCTACACACACACACACACACACACACACACATACATAAGTGCACACACACATACACCACTGCCACTACCACCTCTCAGCATATTAGAAATATTATGAAAAATATTAGATCAGACAGCTAAAATAGAAAAATAAAGTGAAGAATTACTGAATCATGGATCTAGGGAAGATAGATAAACATAATGAACCAAAGATTGGGGCTACTTTTCTACTGGGGCATTTGATATTTTCTTAGCAAAAACTGACAACTTAAAAATGGAATACTACCTTTGATCAGTTAACAAGAGAAGCAACAGAAATTTTGGCAACTTGATTCTGTCAGGCCTTCGAAACATTGAGAGGCTGGCATGAGATTGCCTTTGATACAGACAAGTGATATACGTAAAGTAACTGTAGTGCTAGAAAGAAAGAAATGAGAGAGAGAAAGAGAGATAGAAAGAGAGAGAGAGATTGTTGCAAAGCAACATTTGGAAAAATGCCCTCAGAACATTTCAAAATTAATAAAAGATGTCAAGAACAATCACTTCCAAGAAAGTCATATAAAATGAAACATGTACCTAGACATGTCATAGTAAAACCTCCTAGATACCCCAAGTAAATAGATGGCCTTAAAAGTAGTTAGTATAAATATATCAATAATTTTTAAGAAGAAATAAATAGAATGACAACAGACTTCCTAGCTGCAGCATTACAAGTTCAAATACTTTGAAATTATATCTTTAAAATGTTCAAAGAAAGCATTATCTTAGACTTTTATATCCAATGATTATTTTTTAGCTATAAAGTTTACTATTGAAGTATAATAGTGTTACCAGAAGTCTTAATATGATACATAATTATTATTTCATAGTTTCTCTGGACAGGATCCTGGAAATGTGTTTGATGGGTCCTCTGTAAGGCTGCAAACAAGATGCTGAACAGAATTTGGTTCTTGTGTGGGGATATATTAAAGAAGAGCATGTTTCCAAGCTCATGTGGTTGTTGGCAGCACTCACTTCCTTCCAGGCTGTCAGAATGACTGAAGGCCTCAGCTTCTTGCTGGCTTTCAGCAGGAGGCTTTGTGTTTCAAATCACATGCTGTAAAAGGAAAGGTGAAAAATCAATAAGCCTAAGCATCCTTCTCAAGCAATTAGAAAGATGATCCTGGCTAGACAAAAAGATTCCAGGCCTACAGAGCCTGCAGTAAGAGGACAGAGAGTTCAATGCCCAAACATGGACTACAGGCTCTGCTGTCTCAAAAGGAGAAATAAGGGGTGGGTAAATAAAAAATAACAAAAAAGTAAGCCAGGGATAGTGGTACACAGCTTTAATCATAGCACCTGGGAGGCAAAGGCAGGTGAGTTTGAAGCCAGTTTGGTTACATAATTAAGTTCCAGGCCAGTCATGGCTTCACAGTGAGGCCTTGCCTCAACAAATAAACAGAACAGGGAATGGTACAATAGAAAGAAATAACAAGCCTAAAAGTTGCATAAACAGTAAAAAAAATGCATTAAGAGACAATTACAACTTAATATTAAAAAAGATAAAATATTTAGATGAACTAGACAAAGTTATGTGAAGGAAACATTAGAAACTTGACACAAGAAAGAATCCAAAATCTAAAAATTACAGTTTAATTATATTTGATTTATTAAATCCGGGGTATCAAATGATTCTGGCCCAATCCCATTGGTGTCAGCTTCTCTAGATAACCTAAATCTCCACTATACAAAGTTACATCCTTCTGTGTAATTCTAAGGAGGCTGAGCCAAAATTACTGTGAGTTCTGAGACAGCATTAGCTACATAGTGAGTTCTAGGCCAGTCTGTTCTACAGACTAAGACCTTGCATGAGAAAATCAAATTGGATTTCTAAATGGAATTTATAACCTCTTTTATAAAGAAAATCCTCCACTGATTTTATTAACCAATTCTACCAAACACTAAAGAATACATTGCCAATTTGTCAGAAAGACATGAAAAACATAGAGAAAAAAATTCTCTGTACTTTTGAAATCAACAAAGCTGTGAGTACTGAAAATTTAATCTATACAAGAAGCAATATTTCAAGTCAGTATTACTGAACAACCCATGCAAAAAACTCAAGCAATATAATAGCCATTCACAGAATAATGAACTGACAAGTTGAGCTTGTTTGTAGAAAGTCTGGGTAGCCTTAACAATAGAGTTGTGCAGTGTGATTCACCATGGTGATAGAACTCTGCTTAAATAGATTGTGTGAACACCTCTGCAAAAACTGAAAAGCCTTGTCAACAAATTCTATAGCCATCAATGGGTCTAAAAGCTCCACTAAACACAGCAGTAACAAAATGGAGCTTTCTTAAACAGATACAATTATTAACTGAAAAATAAATGATAATGAAAATAACAATTGATAAACACTGGAATCTTTTGCTTTATGACTGAGACCAAGATAATCCAGCCCGCTCTTTTATTCCTCACTGAACTGGAGTGTCTTGATAGTACAATGGGAAAGAAGCTTAAAACTCAGGCAGAGAAAAGAGAAACAACTGGGGTTTATGAATTTGCTTGACCTTGCTTTCTTTGGGAACAGTTGTGCCTGGGAACTGATTCTTAGCTTGTATATCTCTGTTACCTTTTCAGTCTCCCAAAGTTAGATGTGTGAAAATCAAATAACCTTTCTAAGAAAACAAGTCTGAAAAAATGTGCTTAATGACTACTTGAACTGACTTCTGAGAGGAGGAAACACTTTCAGCCTATGTCCAGTCAAGTTGGACTTACTGAGTATGTTGGTATAAATGAGAATGGCCCCATTGAGCTTGTATATCTGAATAGTTAGTCTGAAGTTGCTGAATCCATTTGGGAAGGATTAAGTGGTATGTCCTTGTGGAGGAAGTGTGTCTATGTTGGAGGATGTGAATCACATGGGGTGGGCTTTGAGGTTTAAAAAGCCCATGTCCTTTCCAGTTGGCCCTCTTTCTTTCTTAGCCTCACGCTTACTGATCAGATATAAACTCTGTTACTGCTCCAGTGCCAGGCCTACCTGCCTGCTGTTATGTTCCCCCCACCCCCGCATGATGTTCATGCTCTGACCCTCTAAAACTGTGAGCCTCAAATTACATGCTTTATTTCATAAATTGTCTTGATTATGATGATGCACTAAAAGCATATTATTTTTAAAGATTTTTTTCCTGGCCCATTTTTAACAAAATCAACAAGATGATGACACATGTTTGAGTACTTCCAAAGTGATGGATGAATATTGTGACTCACTCTTAACAAAAATGACATATAGCTGGTCACTGCATACACAGGAAAGTAACTGAGCATGATGCTAATGGATGAGTAAGCTTAGTTTCCAGCAGCAGACTGACAATACAAGAACTTATTTTAAGACTTGCTATTACCAGACAAATTTAAAAGCAAGGGCGATCATGCTGGAATCAATAAATAGCTTTGCAAGATAGACAGACAGGTCATACAAATGTAAAAGGAACAAGAAATATCAGATATTAAAAATGATATCCTCCTCTAAATCTCCCAAAGAGAAAGATTTCCCTACTATTCTTAAATAGTAAAGAAACACATATTAATAGGGGAAAATCATCTTGGGAGTTACTAGGTGGGACAATAAGTACATTAAATTATGATTTGTTAAAGTTGGCATGGTTCTATTTGAAAGTGTGTCCATAAGTCCCTAAGTAAATCTGAAAGCTTCCACAGATAGCATTATCTCATTTTTAGCCTGTCTTAAGTGGTTACAGTTAACCACTATGGGCTTTTTAAAATCTCAGTTTGGCTGATGTGGGGTAAAACAATGGAGCATTTTATAAACATAACCAAAGTGTGTGACTGATTCACATGCTCATGTCTAGAGGTCTTCTACATAGCGATGTCTGATGTTTTAGTTCATTGCACCTCTCTCAATCTCATGAAGAGTCGTGTTCCTGAGTTGGCAATGACAGATAGGCAGCATGCCACTGAAAGAATGTTAGCAAAAGCATATGGAAACAATTACTACTAATTATACCATGCTTTAGAGTAGAGTAGGTATTTATGTACTGAAATCCTGATTTTAATATGTTTGTCCCTTTGAGGTAGACAAATAAATAGTCTTGTGATTTGATTTTCAGTGTGATTTCAAATTTCTAGCCTGGATGTTTTTTCTTATTACATCTTTATCCTCTTAATCTCCACCTTAGATGGTTCAGAGAGTAGTGTGCATTCAACAAGGTTATCATTAGATGTGGATCTCAATGCATTGTATTGAGAATATATAGCTTAACTGGCAGAGAATTCAGACATTCCTTCTCAATTGGACAGGATCCAAAAAAGCAAGAACTGGCTATATAGACCCCTAGTTTAACATTTTCATGCACATGTGCATATGTGTCCAATTGTTTATTATACTCCCTACCTCAGCTGCACTTTGAGTGCCTGGGTTCTAGCTTTCTTCCTATACTCTGAGCTTACCGCCTCAATTAAGTTCATAGTAGATACACTCCTAATGGTTTTATGCACTGGGCAGAAGACAAATGCACAGGAATGTGTCTCTGCCCTGGTAGCTGTTGCCCCAAGGCTCCAGAAGGAGCTTCTACTTAAATTGGATACATTGGAGTATGCCTCTTCAGTTGTTGGTTTATTTATGTTATAGTCAATAATTCTCATAGTACTTTAATTTATGCTATCATTTGATACTGCTGCTGCTTTATCCATTAAGATAGTGCCTCCCTAGTTCTTTCTTTGTCTCTTCTGCTTCCTTCTGTCCTATATACAAAGACCAATTTTAGGCTCACAATGTTAGGATGAAAATGGTACCTTCCCTTAAGATATAGACACTTCTTAATTTTAATCCCCTGAGAATGCTGCATCATCCTGAGAAAGAATGTGATTAAACATAGTTTTCTTGAGCTCAGGTCTCAGTATGGAGTTCAGGATAGTGTGAAATGCCCATTCTTCTCCCTCTATCTGCCAAGTGCCCTAACAATGTGTACCACTGTACATGTCAGTGATTCAGTTGGAATTACAGAGCTGGAATTACTTCAGTGTGGCCTAATTATCATCACACATGTCCTTATAAAGAAAGAGGCAAAGCTGAGTGCTGTGGTGCACAACTGCAGCCATAAAATATGAGAGACACCAACAGGAGGATGAGAGAAAGGCCAGCCTGGATTATACACTAAATCTAAAACCAGCCTAGGCTATATAACAAAACTCTGTCTCAGACACCAATATAAACATAGAAACAAAAAAAGCAGATGTTTAAAGGCAGACACAGTCTGATAATGTAGCTGGAGGAGTTCACAGCTAGATGCTATGTGTTTGCTGAGAAATATAATTAATATACACTAGTTTTCTGTTGTTCCATACCAAATTACCACAACATTTGGGCATGCAACATGTGTTTATTAGCTCACGGGAGTCTGGACATGGTTTATCTAGATCTTCTGTCATCCTGAAGTTCTTATATTAACTAGAGCTAGAGGCTCAACTGATGCCAGTTCTGCCACCAAAGTCTTGTGGTCATGAAAGAATTCATTTCTTCATGGTTATAAGAGTAGGGCTTTAGATTCTTACTGACCATTGTGGTGCTTCTGCAGTCCTCCAGTGTTCTTTTCCATATGATATTTCCCTTAAGTGCTCTGAGAAGATTACCATTTGTCTCTCTGAAGCTATCAAGTTCTATAAAGAAGGACTTGTGAATGTGCAGTAGAGGTATGCAGAGGTTAGATGTCTTCCTTGATCACATTCCAACTTGTTTTTTGAGACTGGTCTTTTCTGAACCTGTATCTCATTGATTCAAGTAAGCTTTCTGGTTAGTGAGTTACAGAGATCCTTCTACCTCTATTCCCATTTCTTGGGTTACATATGTTCACTACATGCCTAGTTTTTACATGGGAACTGAGGATTCAAACTTAGATCCTCATGCTTGCACAATGGATACTAAACAGACTGAGTCATATCCATAACCCCAAGATGGAGTCATATAATGGGACATTAGCTTGACTTTTTCATAGACTATTGGTTAGAAGCAAGTCATAGTTCTTGTGCATAATCAAGGACAGGGAATTGCACAAATATATGAATTTCTAGAATCAAGGATCATGGAAGTACCTTAAACATTGTTTGTTATAATGTATTGATTTAATAGATTATATGAGGAAATGTTGGTCAGAGGGTGCAAAATTTCCATTTTGCATGATAAATATGTTCTGGATATCCACTGTATAACATGATGACTATAGCTTACAATATTGTACAGCATAAATAAAGCTTCTAAAATAGTAGACTTCCAGTGTTCCTACATTCAGCTTACTTTAATAAAGTAATAACTATGTAAGCTGATGTGGATGTCAATTAACTTAGCTGAAATGACTAATTCACAGTATACACATATATCCACTTATCAAGATGTATAGAGACCACTTGCCTTAGGGTGATGTTACATTCAAAGAAATTCATCATGCATTGAAAATATTCCAAATAAAAATGTAATGAATGCATCTAATATACCAGCATCACAGAAGAGATCTTTTATTTATTGTATGCTACTCACCCAGAATGAAACAACTCATAATTTGAAGTGTGGTTGCTACTGAATGCATATCACATTTTACATCACCACAGATTTAAATGTTTTAAGTTGAATTGAAAACCATCTGCACAATTTTTATCAATTATATTTCAATAAATATAAAAAATGTTCAAGTAGAATCTTCCCCAATTCATGCAAGTCTTAGGTAGTTGAGAAGCACTTCTTTTCCCATGCAAACCCTTATTAATTCATTGTTTTAGTAAAAGTACGCTCATAGAATAAAGCAAGGACTAAACATGTAATCTACTGAGAGAAAATGACTAAAATCTGGAGGAATGGAGACATAGTGTAGATTTACAGGCATTCTTTCCACTTTTATAACTTAGTTTCTAGAGGCTTTCATGATTTCAAGCCAGATGGCCCTCTCCATGGCTCTTTTCACAATATAGCAGTTTACTCCTCCAATGCTAGCATTATTAGAACGTGTCTGGTTTGGGGAAAGAGGAATCTCAATAAATAAATCACTACAACTGAAAATATCTCTTGTTGGCTGAAATAATTCTTTTTATCAGACAAGATACTTCCCACACAGGTTTTATAAATATGCATCTGTTGTAAGTTATGCATTTATTTGATGAATTTAGAAAGCATAGGTTGCTTATTAGTCCCAAGTTGGTGCGTCTGGCCTCTTTTATTACAATGCAGAAAGAGCTATAATGCAAGATGGGAAATTCTTAAAATTATTTTTAACCTTCAAAACTCCATTGGCTCAAACAGGCATTGAGTGTGAGCCTCCACTCGCTTCAACTGTTCTCATATAGCACCAAGTTCTTATTCCTAGGCTATGCCTTTCTGGCCTGTTTCTCTCCACCTTAAAGACCTGTTGTAGTGCAGGCTTAATTATCTTCAAAATTCTGAGTTGTTTGCCTGTCCTTTAAGGTTCTGCATGGCTTGCCTACTAACAAATTTCTAAAGATTTTCTGAGTAATGAAGGGGAAAAGATGTTCTTTTGGGCTAGAATTATTTTATGTTTCCTGCACCTGAAATGTATTCTTTCTTTGTCTCAACTCACATGCTCCAACTCATTTCTTTAGTGTTTTCTTTTGTTTGAGTTATTTATGAATTTATATTATAAAACATTTCAAACATAAAAGAAATATAGAAAGTAGCATGATAAACAAACATGTCCCTACCATCTGTTTAAAAAATATTGATATCATGCCATCTTTACCTCAAATGTATATTTTTTTCACTTTTTTTTTTGCTAAACACTTTTAAACAAAACATAATCCAACACAACTAACACCAGTCTATCTGGTATCTATTTCCAACAGTTTTATTCTCATTCTCTCATTTCTTCTATCTCTTATTAGCATTCTCCACTCCTTACATGCAAATTTACAGTTCAAGTAGAAGCTCTCAGCATGAAATCTCACCCCTAAATATCTCTTTGATATAAGGTATTTTTGCAACATAACTTCCGTTTGAAAGCTGAATCCAGGAAAATTGGAAGTGATTCCCTTACCTTGTTTTGTATTCAATCCATGTAAAATGACAATTTTCTCCAATTCCCTGCCCCAATTTCTTTTATAACAGTTACTTGTCCACATAGGACACAGTCACTTTGAACTTAGCATATTTGTTTTTATAAGCCATCCCTACAGTTATTTCATATATCAACTCTTTCAATTCATCAGGGTTGTTATTTAGTGGTCCTTTGGATGTCTTAGAATTTTCTTTCATGGTTTTTTTGTAGCATCTTCTCTTATAACTTGTATCTTATAAATCTAGAAAGAATTTTTCTTTCCCTTTAGCTTATTACCTAATGATTTTAACACATATTGATGTCTGGACCAACGATGTCACCAGTGACTATAAACTGGTCATTTTCTTGTTCCTTCAGTGGTTCCCTATGTAGCAGGTGTTTTTTTGCACTCTGCTTCATTTCCTAAAATGGCTCTTTTGTGTTTTGCTTTAAACAAATTTCACAACACTTTGTTTGACAATTTGTTATCCACCAGTTTCTTCAAGGACTGCTCCTAGAAAGTGTTGATTCCTGGCATTATCAACTGGACCCTATGTGCAGGCAAAAGAGCCTCACTTTCTAGAAAAAATCCTCAAGGAAAGAAACACAGGTACTGTCAGCTGCAAGTCCATTGGCAGCATTCCATGAACATCCTCCATTCATGAACCTCTGTATATTCAGTGTGCTGCTATTACTTCCTATCGTCACCTCTGATGCTTAAAGCCTTCACATTTGGTCAATGGAAACCTTTGAAAATAGGCTTGTTCTGGATTCTCTTTGGCTATGCTCTCACTTTCTGGCATGTGATGAACCAGAATAACCTTGTAGTTCCCTTGTCACAGAACTGGAAGCATCGTTATATGACTGTGTGATCACTTCTTGCTCTTTTGATTAGTTGAGTTTTCCAAATTCATGTTAAAAATTTCAGTTCAAATTTAACAATAAAATGGTTTTTCATACTTTTTCTGGTATTTTTGCCTTTACTTTCCCTTATATTGGTAAAATGGTTTCTTTTTAAAAAATAATTTCAAATTCATATTTCAATACTGCTATATCACCATTGTTACTAAGTAGAGATTATCATCTCTTTGTGATTGTTTTCCTCTTCTTAGATCACAGTAATATGCATAGCCAGAATACACTGTTCACAATAACTTGAAATAATTCAGCATTTTATTTTCTTTTTTAGCACCTCGACATACAACTATAATCATTTTTTTTCATTTGAGAAATTTATTTTTTTGAATAAAGTAAAGCACAGTTAATTCACCAAAACTTGTATAAGAAAATGTGCAGAAGAATTTGTCCTTTTGAATGTTCTATGTTACCTTTTCAGTGATTTCTTTTGCTCACGTATTTTTATTTTCTGTGGTTCTTTCATATGTGTTAGCCTGCCTTAATACTGTATGTATTGTATTGTATATACTGCTGTTTATCATTTTCTTCTTACTAATATATTCTGATGATTACTCTACTTAATTACCCACTATCTTTTAAAAATGTGCATTAATGCAGAGGGCCTAGGTTAGTTCCATGCAGAGTTGGTTCAGTCTCTGTGAACCCCTATAAGCCCAGGTTAGTTGATTCTGTGGGTTTTCTTGTGATGTGCTTGATCCCTCTGCCTCCTACAATCCTTCCTTCTTTTCATCAGCATAATTTCCTGAGTTTGGCCTAATGTTTGGCTATGGGTCTCTGTATCTGTTTCCATCAGTTGCTGAATCAGTCCTTTCTGATGACAGTTGGATTAGGAATCAATCTATACATTTAGCAGAATATCATTAGGCATCATTACATTGACATTTTTCCTCTAGTCATATTCATACAGTTTAAAAACATACTGCTGTGATTTTCCTTCCAAAATCTTTTCCTCTCAAATACTTTGCTTTGGTCTAATTTCATTGGCTAATCCTTTCAGCATTATGTTCATAGTACCTCTTATTACAGCAATATTAAGGGTGCTTGTAATAGAAACCCTATTAAGAGGCTTGCTTCATTTAATCTTATTTTATCATAATAAGAAAGATTACTATCTATTAAATGCTGTTTGTATAGAGAGTAAGTAGTATATTTTTGTAGAAATTTTTTGGTCTGATGTTAAGTGATGGAAAAGGTTTTTTTGTAGGTTTATGTTATTGTCATTTTTTTGTGAAATTTTGAGGCTTTTAGTATGGTTTTTAATCAATAATTGGTTAATGTTATTATTTTGTGTTAAAGTGCTCAGAAGGCCTGCATGAGTCTTGATAGGTGTTATGTATTAGGATAAATTTTATTTTGGAGTTGTATAAATAATGTGGTTAATTTTGTATTATTAGGAATGAAATTAGTAGTTTTGATGTGTAAGATTTTTTTGAATATTGAGATTAGTTAT
>PVIH01012917.1:0-61073 GCA_004025045.1 Sigmodon hispidus | reverse complement strand
TATCTGTGGTTCCAGCTTTTTTCTTCAGGTTTTCTATTTCCATCTTTGCCTCATTTTGTGCCTTTTTTATTGCTTCTATTTCAGCTTTTATTTCAGCTTTTAGTTCCTGGCATGTTTCTTTCATAGATTTGTTCATCTCTTCCAATTTTTTGTTTGTATTTTCTTCTATTTCTTTAAGGCTATTTTTCATATCTTCTTTAAGAGCTTCGATGATCATCAAAAAGGAATTTTTGGTGTTGCTTCCTTCTGTTTCCTCTTCATTGCTCAGTTCACGTCTTGTATTTATAAGATTGTCACTCTCTTCTGGAGCTACCATGTTGTTCTTTGTATTATTATGTAATTTTTTGCACTGACATTTTCCCATGGTTTCAGAGGTTCACGATTAGATGGGTCCTGGTCAGTTGTGGCACTCGGGCTTGTCACCTCTCTGGTCAGGGTCTAAGTCTGTCCTACAGGGACCCCTGTAGTTATCTGTTTGCTCGGTTCAAGGTCTAGGTGGGTAGCAGTGCAAATTCCCTCAGCAGCAGCTGTGGGTATGGTGAGAGGCAGACTTTATCTGCCCCTGCTACAGAGTGTGCTGGGACTCTGCAGACAGCACCCAGTCCCAGAAGCAGAACTGGAATCCATGGGAGATCAACTCTCCCTCCCTGGCTGGGATATAGAAGCTTGGGCCTGGTGACTCCTTCTCACCTCTGGGCGGGGTCTGAATCTGTCCTTCAAGGACCCTTGTAGTTATCTGTTCGCTCGGTTCAAGGTCGAGGTGGGTAGCCGTGCAAATTCCCTCAGCAGCAGCTGTGGGTATGGTGAGAGGCAAACTTTATCTGCCCCTAGTACAGAGTGTGCTGGGACTCTGCGCATCTAAGTCTTATTTCATATTTTCATGGCTATTGTTGAATCTAAGACCTTTTCTCTGTGGGATATATATCTTTTTAAAAATATCTGTGCAGATGTGGAATTCACAGAAAATAGGTCATTGATATGAGCCATAAAGCTAGGTTGGTGGACCTGGGAGGAATGGAAACTGAGCTGGATTGGGGAACATTGTATGCAATTCCCAAATAATAAAAATATTATGTTGGGAGAAATACTCTAAAGATATTGCATCTATTTCTTAAAAGAAACCTATGCTAAATAAACCTAATATAGATATTAAAAAACATCTATGCAGAATAATTTTTTACCTCTAGTATTTGTGCCAGTATTTTTATTCTCAATATATATATGTTAAACAAATTCTCAAGGAGTTTAATTGATTTGCACATGTGATGGTATTGCACTCAAGCACTCATCTGTTTACTATGAGAATTTACTTTATTGCTCTGTTAAACAATTTAGTATTTTTCTTGATGTATTAGTTACAATTTTGTAGCCATTAAAAGATGGTTTTAGGATCGACTGAAAGATAGGATTATCATATTCTTTTATATGTTTTCCAATATAATCATGGAAGCCTTTAAAATAAATTTGTTATCTGGGTTTTTTTTTGTTTGTTTGTTTTTTGTTTTTTTGCTCTGACTCCTTGCTATTTGCTCCCATTGACACTCTTACCTGATCAGTTAGCTGCAGCTTATGTTCCCTATTTAAAGCTGCTGCTAATAAAGCTGTAGGCCAGATTGTGTCACGATATTTGCAAGTCTTAATCTCCCACTTCTTTGAGATCTTTACAATAGGCTCAACTCACACGTGATCATTGCCCTTATAAAATGAAATTAACTTGCACCTGCATTGAACAAAGTCTGCTTGAAGACAATGGAAAGATATTGACATTTATAAACCAAGGAAAACTACTTCAGAATGAAATGAAGTCTGTCAATGCACTAGACTTCAAGGCTCCAGAATTACATGGAAATAAATTTCACTGTTTAACGCATCCAGTCTATGGTAATGCTAGCTAACTAACACAAATAAAGGGAGGAAGCTAGATTTTAGAATGATTCATGAACTACACATAATTAAAAATCAAAGAAAGATTTTCTCCTAAAACTCTCATTTATGTTGTCACATCTACATCTTTTGTTTATTTTGTGACTTGGGATTATATTCTGCATTGAGATCATCAAAAGACAGGTAAGTTTCACACAGTGTAGAATATAGTTATAAAAATCATGTGTTATAAGATATAAATCAAATGGTCTTTTGAAAAGGAAAATTTTAACTCAGCCAGCATGTTCTTCTGATACGTCCTCCTATGGCATATAAGCCTCAATTTAATCTCCCTATTCATCATCTAGCCTCACTTTTCTAAGAAGTTATCAACCGCCACACCACACAGGAGCATTTCACTTTTCTTCCCTTGATTTCCCCATGACTGTACAGGTAGGGAGTCACAGGCATGATACACCTGCCATCCACTGATTCCAAACAAATACTGAAATAGAATCAAAAGTATAATTGGCTGAATATACCAGACTGCATTAACTCATCTTGGAAGTCCTTACCCTCTCTCAGAAATGGATGGGGGTTTGGGATGGAGGAATGACTGGAAGATGATTGGGAAGAGGAGAAGGGGAACAGTGGTATGTTAAAACAAACAAAAAAAACTTTTAAATTAACAAAATGTAAAAGAGAGGGAGGGAGTTTGATTGACATTCACCAGCATGTGAGCTAATCCTCTACCCCATTTCTGAGGCTGCTCAGAGATCTCAACCCTTGAAACAGCAAGAGAATGTGATGATATTTTATATATTTAATAAAATCGGCCTGGAATATCAGAGGACAGAGCCATCTCTCCAGCCTTTTATTTGTTTGTTTGTTTTGTTTTTTCTTTTTTGAGACAGGGTATTTTGTGTAAGCTCTGGCTGTCCTGAAACTCACTTTGTAGAGCAGGCTGGTCTCGAACTCACAGAGATCCCCCTGCCTCTGCTGGGACTAATGGCCTGTGTCACCTCTTCCAGGCTTGACTGTGGGTGGATCTCTTCTCTGATATTCCAGACTGGCTTTATTAAATATATAACATATCACACCATGAGAAAGATGAGTATAGTAAATATATGCCATAATAGTTTCAAAGATTATTTTTTTTAAAACAGAACTAATTTTATTTAATCAAAGTTTTATGTGACAAATGAACCTTCCATAAATAAAGACCCAGAGATTAAGGAGACCCTAGTGGACAGGAAAGTCTAGGTGGATTTAGAACTTCATGTGCCTCTGCTAAATATGAACCTCGAGTGTTGGAACAGAGTCTGAAAAGCAAAAGTAGACTCCTAGAAAAACCATAGAGGAGCTTGCAAAAGGATTACAAAAACATGTACCTATTTGCATTCCAAGAATAATAGCCAGGCACATGATGCCAAGTTTCAACTTTAAATCAAGCAGTACACACAGATTTTGGAGTTGACCTTTGATCCTTTCCCAGCTAAAGGCTGGTAAAACATACCTTGGTTCAAAGGTCAGTGCTTACAAAGACCTTTCCAATTCCTGGGTATAAAAACATCTATATAAAACATGACTTCAAGTGTAAATCAATAAATATAGTTCATATGTTTTATGGACATGAATATCCATGAATATATGTACTTAGGAACTTTAGAAGCCAAAGGAAAATGCAAATAAAATGTGTTGACTTAGCTTGACTAATTCACATCACTACTGAGGAGAAGCAAGGAACAGAAAATCATGTGATGCTTTATCAGAAATAATGCTTTCATATTCATATTCCTGGCAATAAAAGGAAAGGATTATATTTTGTGTCTGTTTTGAAAAGGACATGTGGTAAAAAGCAGTGTTCCAGATTCAACTATGATCCAAGTCATTTGAAAATGGAAATTTCCTTCAGTCTTATCATCTCTCACCATCAAGGACCAAGATAGGAAGCAGCAGATCTGTTCTGAGCTGTAAATGCTGCTGGTGATGAAATATCAGAATTTGCATGTTAAGTCTAATGGTTCATAGATTTTTTGGATGTGGCAAACATCCAGGTAAAACATTATCTAGCCATCTTAACATTATCCTGTAAAAAAAGTACTGCCATTTTCAACTCAAATTACATGGGGCTAGGAGGCTAAAAGCAAGCTTTCTCTCTCTCTCTCTCTCTCTCTCTCTCTCTCTCTCTCTCTCTCTATCTATCTCTTTCTTTCTCTTTCTCTCTTTCTCTCTCACATACACACACACACACACACAAACACACACACACACATACACACACACACACACTCCATGCACTTACAATGCAAACACATCTGCATGGGGTCTAAAAAGGATTAACATGTGATCTTGTCTTTATTGAGAGACTGTGGTGATTGAGTGTGTGTGTGTGTGTATGTGTGTGTGTGTGTGTGTGTGTTTATGATTGGCTTGTGTTCTGACTTAAGAGAAAAGGCTCAAGATTACCTGCATCAAAGACAAAAGAAACAATGTATTCCTCTCCTCTACAAGAAAGATATACTTACCTGTTATAAAATATTTGGTCTCCCTAAGCATGAAGTTACCTTTTGATATAACGCATGGGATACATATGTTACTTGGCCCACTTCTTGTATTGTGGAAACTGGCAAGTAACGAACAGGTACAGCAAGTGTTGATGCTCTAAACACTCTTACTGCCCTGAGTTTCAGTCTCAACATGTCTGATCTAGGGGTCTGCTGACTTTGACTAGTATCTTTGAAATGGTTGCAGGCCATCTTGTTAACTTATAAGTAGGTAAAACCTCAGCTTCTTAACAGCTTTAAAAGTTTCATGCTTGACACTAATTTGAAAATTCTTACTCAGATAATAAGAATTTCTTTTTTTCCTAGGAAAGTGTTGCCTCCACTTTTGACAAGAAAAAGAATTGAAATAAAATACATATTCTATTTTTCATGGACTCTTCAGGAACATTAACGTTTAGACAATATCATCTTTAGGGGGATTAGGATGATGGAAGAGACAATTAAGAAGTTGAAAAATTCCAAAGAAAGAAAATTGTTCCTACAGAAAAGAATGTACATGTTTTCTGAGACCACTCTAGTGGAGAAATTCCTGAAAATAAGAAAAGATGAGAAACACATGCAAGAAACCCAAGAATAAATATAAAGCATTGACACATATACAAATACACTTACATCTTCCAGCTTCAAACCACTGAAAATTCACACCAAACAGCAGAAATAAAGGTGGGGTAGGGGGCTATTACAGATAGAACCAGAGCCCAAAGTCACTGAAGCTGTTTTGTCAGGAATATCTAAGTCAGACATCTTTGGAGTGAGGGTTTTAAATGCTGGAAAAGCAAAACAAAACTTCTTCACTCTGTGAAAGCATATTTTAAAATAAGGTACACTTTTGAGTCACACACAAACTGAATATTTGTTTTCAACCAATCTCAACCACAGGTACTAAACTAAGTTGTTCAGAAAGAATAAATAGAATCATAGAAATTTGTATACAAGCAAAGGAATGATGGAATGGTTAAATAAAAATTGATATTAAGGCATCCTAGAATATACAATACTTTAAATTAAAAAACAAAACCAGTAACAACTGGGGTCTGTGTGTCAATCAGCAGGGAGAGGTGTCTCTTGCCAACCCCGACAACCTAAGTGCAGTCTGGGGAACCCATATGATGGAAGGAGAGCCCACTCCCAGAGCTGTTCTCTGACTTCCAAGCACACGAGTGAACACACATAAACAAACAAATAAATAAATAATGTAGCAAAATCCTTCCTCTTTTCTAATATGAATACTTGAATCTACAGTTAACTGGGAGTCAATCTCAGGTCCTCGGCTTTGCAGCCAGCCCTCAAAGGAAAACAGCCTTAACCAAAAATTTTACAGTCTT
This sequence comes from Sigmodon hispidus, assembly GCA_004025045.1. NCBI lineage: Eukaryota > Metazoa > Chordata > Mammalia > Rodentia > Cricetidae > Sigmodon > Sigmodon hispidus. Next base: position 55,318 of record PVIH01012917.1, on the reverse strand, counting down.
GCCAGATAAAAATGAAAATACCATAATTCAGAGCACTTAAAATTTCAATTTAAAAATTGTATTGCTGTATAACTTAGAAATATGGTGCCTGTATCATTAATGATCTGGGTTGCCTTCTCCTGCCACAATAAAACACTGTTCTAAGCAGCTTGCAGAGGAAAGGGTTAACTGGGTTTACATTGAGGGAAGTCAAGGTAGAAAGTGAAGGTGGAGCTTGAAGTGAGAAGCACAGGGAACACAGCTTACTTGCTCAACTACCTTTCTTATAAAGCAAGACCCACCTGCCCAAAGGTGGCACCATGCATATTGAGCTATGTCCTCACACATCAATAAAGAATCAAGAAAATGCCCCAACAGACATGCCCACAGGTCAAGCTGATGGGGGCAATTCCTCAGCTGAGATTCCTCTACTCAAGTGTACCTAGATTTATTCTAAGTTGATAAAAAAACTAACTAGCTCAATTGGTATACATTTCAGGTCTGCACTCATTTGAAATTGTCTGGCTCCATAAGCAAAGATAATCTATCCACACAGAAAAAGGTAATCAATATGAGTTTGTGACATTTTAAAATCAGTTTTAAAATTTTTATATGCCTATCTTACCATGTAGCTAAGTATCAATGCATATTTTAACAAACTGCTTACAACCATGTACATGCATTTGTCCTTAATAAGTAGGTGACTCTCCCCTCAAAACTTTGACCATTTGAAGGCATACTATTATATGGCAATACCATACTAGGAATCCTATTCAATCTGCTTTTTGGCAATGAGTTTGGTCCAAAAATAGAGCTTAATCAAATGTTGTGCAAATAGAGATATCATTTGATTAGTATGCTCTAAGTATTTCAAGGATTGGCATGAATAACAGCTTTGTGAAGTTATTGAGCATCAATGTTAGTCTCACCACATCTTCAAATAATAAACAAAATAATAAGCTGTGGACCGCCTGATCAGGTGCAATCCCGTGATGGAGCTGTGATTAGTACAAGGAACTTGTCACTTGGTCAATCTAATTAGGAGTGCCTAACATTCAAGAGTTGGAGTCTTTTCTGCTCAGGTTCTTCAGTCCATGAATCAAAATTCCCTCACACAATCCTGAAATCTTTGGCCCCTGAATCTCACTCGACAATAAATCTTCAAGATATGTCAAGACCAACATGGTCTCTTTCCCCAACAAGGACCATGCAGAGAATGGGTTCAGGGTATCATTGTCACTATTTTAGCAACTGTTGAGGAGAGGGCAGTTTCTGTAATGTGTTTGGACAGAAAACCCAAGTTAGTTGAAGCCACCTAAATATTATAATAGGATCACTGTATTATGTCACAGTCTCTGTAGTCTGAACTTTCAAATAAATAATGAGGGAAGGTTGGGGCTCCATGAATGCATCTCATTTTAGACTAATCAAATCCATATAGACCCAAGTCAAATTGGCAGAGGAGAAAAGGGCAAACAGTTTTGGGGGATTATTTTTAAATATTTTATGTATTATTCATAGCAAGAATTTTTCTGGACCTTACTTTCTTCTAAATTCACTTTAAATGTTCCCACTGAAGAGGAAGCAATGCTAATTTGTATATGGGACAACCAAATCTCACATGCTTTGAACCACTCAATGTCAGACTGCAAATACAGTGCTGGGAATGGCATGAGTGGGGAATTACAACATGGCCTCTAGAGGCCCAGCCATGCAACAGTTCTGTGCAGAGGAGGAGGAATGCTCTCAAGTTCATGTGATTCATTTTGCCAAGCAGCATGCCAGGGGTTCTTCTTACACAGCATTTTAAATTTAAAACATGAACTTGGGAGTCTGCTGTTGAAAAGTTCTGCTTTACATGTTGAGAGAACATAAAGTCTAGTTCCTGTATTCAGGAGCATACTTAGCTCAACTGAACAGATGATACACGCACAAAAACTTTTAACCAATAACATAGGGGAGTTAATATGAATTTTAAGTTCAGCAGTCTTGGCAATATGTGTTATAAATATTATAAGGACAAGAACTCTGTTTTGAGAAGAGGCATTTCTCAAATGTCAAGATGAGTGTTGTAATTTTAAGATGGGAAGGTGTGTTGCTTAGTTTTTTAAAAAACTCTGACACAAACTTTAGCCATTTGTGAAGAGAGAAGCTCAGCTGAGAAAATGCCTTTATCAGGTTGGCCTGTAGATGAGTTTGTATGGACATTTTCTTGTCAAATGATTGGTGTGGGAATGTCTGTTTCTCTGTGGCTATGGCTGTGGTCATGGATTGTGTAAGAAAGCACTGACCAAGCCAGTAAGCAGTAGAATGTTATCAACAAACTAGATCTATCATATAGCTCTAGAATCTTGTTCCCAACAATAACAAAATATATATTCGAGGCATATATAATATGTACATAGAACAATCCCCAAGATAGGCCATATTTTAATTCAGTAAGTCCCAAAATTTACATCAAATAGACAAATCTCCAGAGCCTCTACTTCAGTTCCTGCATCCAGGTTCCTGCCTTGAGTCCCTGCCCCAACCTTCCTCAGTGATGGACTGCTACCTGGAAATGTAAGATGAAATAAACCCCTTTCCTCCCAAGTTGCTTTGATCATGTTGTTTTATGACAGCAATGGAAACCAAAATAAGCAGAAGGCAAGACAGAGTTAGATGAGCATGAAGAAGTAAACAGTGACTTTAATTTAAGGCAAAAAAGCAAACTAGCTTGATTTATGACAACTCCATCCATTCATCAGCATGCACACCTTCTCGGCACCACACATACATTCCAGGTACTCAAGCCCATTCCATTTGCTTACATATGTTTAGGCTCACATTTTACAGAACTCCATTTTATTCCATTAACTCACGAGTTTATTTGTGCAGACTCATTCTAATGAGGCCAAGGAATAGTTAATATACAATACTATATTTTGTACCTACAAGCAAACTGCACAAAATTATTACTTGAGTTGTTACGATGTAGAAAATGAAACTTGGACAGACTGTCACTTATTTCTAGGTCCACGGCTAGGGTTGAAATTCACATCCATCTGGAGTTAAATTGTGTCTATGACTCTTAAGGTGTGTGTCCCATCCCCATTTCCCCCTTTTCTTTTTCATCCCCATAAATCTAAACCATACTTATAAATTGATACTAATGTGCAGATAACATCAGAAAAGGGTAGCTTCTTATCTATAGAAAGGTTTTTTAAGTAAATGAAAGATGAGGGAAACCATGTTAGATCTTGAGTAAGTGAGTGACAGGTTACCAGTACTTTAGGGAAATAGTAGAGATGTTATCCAATGTCATGAAGAAGAACTGAGAAACATATCAGAAAATTATATGAAGAAGAATATTGGCCACTGCTGACAATAATATTTACAATGTGGCAGGCACATTACTGGTGCTTTATACATATCAATTCATTTAATCTCCCAACAATGATGAGATAGGAACAGTCATCACCTCCATCTGACAGATGGAACGTCATATGACTTTTTTAAGATCACAGAATGAAAAGTAGAGCTTGGATTCAAATACAGATAGTTTGTGTTCATAACCTGGGTTAATGTTACTGTTATACTCATGAGACATGAGTATCAAAGCTCTGAGCCAAGAAGCTAGTGAAGGCAAGGGAAACACGAATAGAAAGTGAGAGGATTTCAAAGGAGTTAACTCCATGAAGTTAACTGACAATTGCATAAGATGTTGAGAGAGGGTAAACACAAAGAAAGATAACTCTTCTTTACACACAATGATTTCCACTAGAAGAGGACAAATCATCCAAAAAAAAAAGGAGCTAGTATTTTAGACAATGATTTATACTTCAGAATATGTTAAGGTTTTGGTAATAAATATGACATAAATATGACACCGGAATGGCAATATTCAAGCACATCTTTAAAAAAATCCTTGAGATCCCTGAGGAAGATGGGGTATTGAGTCAAGGGTAATTCAATGAAACTGCAACTTTGGAGAATATGAAATTGTAGCATGTTTGACACTGAGCCCAGAAGGCATTGAGGAAATAGACATGTCACAAGCTGACATGGGTTATCCAGTAGTAATTAGTACTAAGCTTAAAACGTGAAACACTAGAAAGGGGAAAAATACAAGTTGGGGAAGTGAAGGAGAAGCATATCCAGAGCACAAGCAAAATGAACAGAAAGGACATGGGACCAGTGGCAAAGCAGTATGACCAGAAAGAAGACAGTGCAAAGGCAGGGGCCTATGGGATGAGTTCAAGAAGCAAAAGGCTAGTGCTATGCTTTGGCTTGACCTAATGGTCTGTGAGTTGAAGTCTAGAACTCTAGTTGATGATGCTGTTCAGGGGAAGTTCTAGAAATTCTAGGAGGTTGAGAAGAACTGTAAAAATAGGTAACTGCAAGAGGCTGTCTCTGGGGACTAGATCTTGTTCCGGGCATTTATTCTCCTTCTCTTCCACTCTCTCTTCTTCCTGGATACCATGAAGTGAGCAAATTGCTCTTTCAGCCCCCCTCTTTGGGGTTCTGTGCCTCAACATAGCTCAGAAGCAGTAGGGCTGGCTGAACATGCAGTGAGAACCCTAAAACAAGGAATCAAGATACACTTTTCCTAACTTGGGCATTTGATCATGATGACAGAATGTCCAGTTAACCCAGAAACCCAGTGTGGCTAGGTGAGTGGGAAGAGAGGTAGGCCAGGAAGGCAGAAGGTCACTGGGGGCCACATGGCTATAGCCTCAGGTCATGGCAAGGAATTTGAGTTTTATTCTAAGCCTAAAGGCAGACCATCAGGATATTTTGAAGAAACCGATTCCATGGTTTAAGTTAGAGTTTACACAGCTCACTTCCTGGATGAGGGCAGTTGAGGAAATGGGTTAGGAGGCATCTGAACAGTCAATGCTGAAGATGGATCGCTGCACAGTGGGAGGAAATGTTAAGAGAGTCAGGTTCTGGTACATTCTAAAAGTGATGGTGACAGGAAGCAAGGATAGATTGAAAGCAGGAGGTAAGCTAAAGGGCATGTCTCACAAGTCCTAGATCCACAAGTGGAACATAAAGGTGAGGCAGGTGCTGTTAACCGAGATGGGAATTTAGTGAGGTGTCAAGGTAAAGCCTGGGAATCAGCAATAGGTTAGCAATGGGGGCTTTGTGGGTGTGGTCTCAGGGGAATGTGGAGGAAAGGCTGATTGGAATAAAGGATGAACACTGACATCATGATTGTATATGATGTGCCTACTGCTCCCATTTCTACTTCTAACATACACTTGTACATACTCTGACACACACAAGGCATAGCTACACTTCATACCTGGCCATAGACTTAGTGATCATGCCACACCCATATTCTTCCTACATGTACACACACACACACACACACACACACACACACACATACATGCTCAATTAAAGGACAATTAGATGTCCTTTAATTCTGTTACTAGAGTCTCTAGATAACTGTCTGCCTTCCTTCACCATTTACTCTTAGGAAGATGGGGAATCCAACTCCAAAAACCACTATTCACTTTTCACAGAAACCAAAGTGTGAGCAGTCACCTTGGAGTCAAGGTCAACAAAAATGTCTTTTCACCCTTCATGTCACCATCTGCAGCTGTGGGGCAGAGATTGGATAGTGTTCATTTCCACCAGGGCATTCTCTTTGGCCATTGTGAACAGTGTCACTGATGACATCCCTACTAAAATGTGCCTTTTACAAAGGTTCTCCCTTATTCCTATCCAGGAGAGGCAAAGATGAAACACAAGAAGTGTGTAGGGCAGAATCCATGCTTTATGGATGTGAAATGCCCAGGAGGATATAAAATCATCATTGTCTTTTGTCATGCACAAACAGTAGTCTTGTGTGTTGGATGCTCCACTGTCCTAGGTCAGCCCACAGACAGAAAAGCATGGCTGACAGAAGGACTCTCCTTCAGGAGGAAGCAGCATTGGAAACATCTGATTCAAGATGAGTCAGAACTATCCCAATAAACAGATTTGGGAGATACATATGTGTGTGTATACATACACACAGATATGTGAGTTATTAGACAATTTCCAACCACTCATATTCTTCTCTACACCCACTCCAGCATCCCTTAAATATAGACCTCAAAATATAAATAATAAATTAGAAAAATCTGATCAAAAAATCTGCTGATACCATTTTTGCATTATTAATATGTTATAGATATTGTATTATATACTTGTAGAATAAGGTTTCTGGCCTAGACTAGCCCCCCAGGTCGGACCTGCCTGCCGCTGCTTGTCTAGATCAACAATCCCAAAGTCCCAAAGAAACACACAGACACTTATATTAATTTCATGTTGATTGGCCTATGTCTCAGGCATATTGCTAGCTAGCTCTTTCATCTTAATTCAACCCATTTCCATTAATCTGTCCTGCCATGTGGCCCGTGGCTTACCTGTGCTACCCTACCTGTTGATTCTTGGGTGGCTGGACCATGTCTCTTTTGACTTCACTCTTCTTTCCCTATCTATGCTCTGATTTTCCCACCTACTTCTAAGATGCCTGCCATAGGCCACAGTCCCTTTATTTCACAGCATACAGAAAGACATTCCCACATCACATTCTTTCTTCAAATATAATTGATTGACTTTCCAAACTGGAGTGGTAGGAGAGGACCAGAAGTCTCAGTAATTCTGGTCTGATTTGTATCCAAATTTAACCAAAGATGATGGATAATATAAACTTATTCACTAGAAGGCAAGTGTTAATAGACTCATTTACACTTTGATGATTAAAAAGAAAGATGAGGGACAGTGTGTTTGGGAACTTTCTTAGAAGTCATGGGCAATGTCTAGAAGGAAAAGACAAGACAGCCAAGATTCATTCTCCACCACTAAACTGTGTGTTACCGATTACAGGCACTCATAAAATTACAGTGGCCTGGTAGCTTGCTCTTTTCCGAGCTCAGTATGCACACAATCACCCTGCCAGGGCTTTTATTCAAATTCAGGCTTTTTATTGAGTAGGTCTGGAACCAAGCCTAAGATTCTGTATTTCTTGAAAGCTCACAGGGTGAGGCTGCTTGTTCAGGGACCACACTCACAGATTCCAAGTAAACTCCCTTCTCAACTCCTACCTAAACTGAATTGACAAGTGACGTTATACATAAAATCAAGTTCTAATAGACTGGGGTTAGTTCTTGTCCATTGGGATTATATTTTAGTAGCAGATTGAAGGGTATACACATGGTGGAGGATGGGCAGATTTTATTAAGTTTGTACAAATGGTGCAAAAAGTGAGCATATTTGGTAGAAAAAAATGTGAGCTGCTGCAGTTACCCCAGAATCACAGGCGCCACCTCTGTAAAAGTTTTGTTGGCTAGGACTCTCTCTAATCACATTTTATACCTAATACTATAAGCATTTTTTTTCTTTAATGAGTGAACTTGGCAATGCAGACAGCCACTCTAGTGAGTTTTCCAGAGCTCTGTGAATTCAGCCAAGCCAATGTCTGTTCTGTGGCTGTGGCCTGTATCCTCCTGGATTAAAATGGGGTTTTCTGAGAGATGAGTAGAAATGGATTAAGATAGAAACACAAAGCAAAAAAAGAGCTTAAGATCCATCAAAAAAGAACAGTAAAGTGGGGAGTGGTAATCCATCATGGCCACATCGCTGAGCCAAGTAGCAGTCGAGGTTAGGAAAAAAGTGGAGAGAAATTGTGTAACTCAAGAATATTAATGCTAACCTCTAGGTTACTATGAGACTCAAACTTGATGAAACTTTTGAAAATGTAATACTTGAAAGGATTAGACAGATGTTTCTTGGTTATTTTAGGAACTTTGACATCTTCTAGATGCTTCAAAGGAGAACAAGGCCTAAAGCATGACTATAATACTTAAAGTTGGAAGGCAGGGATAAATTTGTTCTGTCATCTAACCCCTTTTAAGCCCAAGGTTCTTTATATGCCAAGCAGAATATGAAATCAATTATGTAAAGTATACATTTGTTACTTTGTGTAAAATCTATACAACAAATTCAAGAATAGATGGTCTTCACATAGCAGACTGAATAGGAGAAAGAATTTCCAAGAGACAAGAGCTCAAATAACAAAACAGATGTTGTTTCTGGATACTAAGATGCCCAGATAACAAGAGGACAGGCAAGATATTCCTGTCACGCTAGGATGCTGGGAGTCAGGCATTGCCACTCAACTCAGCTGATCTGTAACATCTCTCAGGATCATCTCTCTTCTTTACACCACATTAGACTTTATACTTTGCCTGTCACCTCACAGTCACACCATTTTCATGATTTATATTTCACAGGTACATTCAAGGAAGGGAGAAGGAGAACATGGGACTAAGAAGTGCCTTTCTCCTTTTATCAAAAAGTTGACATTTCCCAAAATTCTTTACCTCTTCTTTAGATGTCCACTTCCATCCCAATTTATGCCTCCAGTTTTTATTTATATCTGCTTCATGAATGTCTCTGTCACTTCTAGTTGCAAGCACACTTTACACGCTCTATCAAAGAGACAAGATCTCAGGATGGCATCAGGGCATGCCTTATATATGAGGCCCAAGGCCTCTCAGCCTCTTAATGAGCTGAGATGACAGGTACGCACCACTGTATCTGACATTCATATTTTATACCAGAGTCAGACAAGGGCAAAATAGTAAAAGAAGGTGATAAACCATGGTTGTCTGGGAGGCAAATGGTTACTATACTTTAGGTGAGGGCTCTCCAGCATCAGTCTACTTGCCTAGATCCGTAGAGGAATGCTAGGCACAGAGTCTTGCTTTTTAAATCATAAGTTGGTATCATGTGATCTGGGTCAAATATCACTTTATTGTTAAATGTTAACTCACAACAATATTTTGTGACATACCTTTGATTATACCAGCATTGATTTTTAATATCTGAAAGGAAATATAATAATAGAAAGAGTCTAGATCTAGCTCTAATTATTTTTAAGACCTTGAACTAAAATATAGTTTTAAAAAATTATTTTTTGAAAGTTTATTAAAAAAATAAACAGTTTATTATTTTTAACATATACATGATTAAAGAGACACTACATAATCTAGTTAAATTATGCCCCACAAACTGCCTACCAATTTACTCACTCTACAAAAACTGGTGCTTTCTCTATAGTAAGCATCAAATAAGTAATTATTGATCAATCAAATTAATAAAAGCAAACCCCAAGCTCAGCACAACATTTTTCTGATACTTATGACATCTCCACCTTTGGTGAGGTACATTACAAGGCGATAGGTTTAAGACTATGCTACCCTGCCTCAACAATGGATAGTGATTGCTGGTAGCCCGTTACAATGACTAATGACTTCACTTAGATGTGACTGATGCCCTTTCTGAATGTGCTAGGAAGATGGGCAAAGGCTGAAGAAGAAGTCAAGTTGTCATGTAGGACTCTGTTCACCCCTCAGATTTAAGTCATGCAAAGTCTTGCCATACAAAGTGGAATTCTGGAAGCAGGCATGTTTACAGTAGCAGCTTTGTAACAGTGAAGTCCACATTTCAGGCTTCACACATCTCCTTAGTACTATTTTTGACAATGGTCTTTACAACATTTCCTTAAAAAATTGGGTCATTGTGATAGATGATGTAGTGGATGCTGAACCTAGTTACAGAGAATACAGTAGTCAGGAGAGTGTCATTCTTTGCTGCAATTTTGTCTGGTCGTCTCTTGAATTGGCAAACTCAAGATTACTTATATAAAACTGATGAATTTCTACTAAAAAAGTGAAAAATCCTGCCTGCTATGTACTGTTCTGTTATATACATGCTATATACATGCTATACACATGGTGACTGCCAGCTATGGTCACTCTGTGCTCATATATGTCTTATTATGTCCCTAAGTCCTGAGTCACTTAAACATTTGTCCTTGGTGTGGATAGTTCCCTTTCTGTTATGAATCCCTTGCTGTCTGTTCAGTTCTGTCTCTGGCAGTGATATTTTATAAAATCCCCTTGTAAGTTTTTCAAGGGCAGACCCATGACTTCATTTCCTGTACAAACGTCTCCATAATATCCACTAGTAATTGACAACAAAAGATCTGGTATTGAAGATAATGCTTGGTATCAGCCATGGCCTCTGAAAATAATTTCTATTGTAGCTTCTCCCAGGCAGTTCATTACAACCATTTTAAGCTTTAGTTTCTCACTTATTCTGATGACCTTGACAAGTTATCTAGAATTTAATCTTTTAGTGAAGAAAAACAAAAAAAATACAAGTACTAAAACTTATGACACTGAACAGATCAATATGGCTGACATGTTATTAGATTTTCTTGGTTAATTTTAAATATTGTCATCATAGCTTTAGTCCCTCCTGGTTTAGTTAGTTAGTTAGTCCCAATTCAGGTTTTTTTTTTTTATTTTTGTTTTTGTTTTGCTCCCCATGTTAGGCCCCTATATGGGAAAATGGAGATATCTGACTCATTTTCTTAAATAATACATGAGAACACAGTTACTGTGGACTTTAAAGGCTCTAGGTCTCTTGGTCCAGAAATTCTATTTTCATATACTTCTGCTCATCTTAATTCTTTAAATTGAATTCTGCATTTATTATTTTATTTATTAGTTTAAAGACCAATATCATACTGTTGGTGTTTAGGAAATAACTTTGAGGTCTTGGGTTATGAAGTTATTACATACTCAATCTATTTCCTTTATATTATTAGGCAATATAAACATAAATTGGTCCAAAGAGTTAGAAAGAGTACACTGTAGGAACATTAGCCAGCTGCTTAGTGGAGAAAGTGGAAATCTAGAGATTGACAAACCTAAATTCAGAGTTCATTGGGAGTTTCAAATTCAATTTTACAGAAAGGGTTTGGAGCTTAAAAGAAAACAGAAAATCACATCTTTGGCAAATGAGAAAAAAATGAACTGCCATGCAGTGATCAAAATTCTCAATCCAGAAGAGTTGAGTCAGCTCTTGACTAAGTGATCAATTTGGACCTCATCTAATGAAGAAGAAAATATCTTAAAAGGTCAAAAGCAAAAGCGTCTTAGATGGTAAGCTGATTCATGTTTTTCCAAAAGGAAGATGTTGATGAGTTATGCTTAAAGGAATCAGAAACACATGGATTAGGCTTTCCTTAAAACAAACATAGGTCTCATCATGGAGGGAAAGCTATGGGCAAAGCCCTTTAGGAGCTCCCCTCAATTCCAAATATTTGCACAAAGGGTTGAGAGGCTTCCAGCACACCACACATTTTCTGTGTCTAGTTGGATGACTTGGTTTACTAGAAGTTGTCACTCACCTATTATTTTCCTGGCCTGCGGACAGCTGCCATTTTCTGTCCTTTGCCCTCCTGGCCAACTGTGATGGCTGTTCTCTACGGGGGCCTACTGCTCATTAACAAGGGCAGACACAGGCATAGATGAATGGCTTCACAATGTTGAATTGAAGCATGATATCTACCTAGGACTATGACCAGGTTACAACTTCCATTTCCAGAACTGGCATCACATCATGCTTCTAACGCCTTTCCAGCCACTTTGGCTAAATTGCTTTCATGTGCCATTCACTCTAGTTGCATGGAAAGCTGCTTTTTCTCTGGCATTGGGTGACATTTTCCTGGCCTAGTGATCACATGCCTAGAAGGTTTGTACTCTTGCATGATGGCAAGTTCTGGCCAAAGGAGCCTGGCTGACATGCTGGGGCTACAAATTCACCAGACACAGCACAGACAGAAAACAACTGGCGCCATGCTGTACATTCCTACCCATCTTCAGCATTCTCAGCACATTAGGATGAGTCAAAGGTCTTCTCTTTGTTTTCACTGAGTGAATTTAAGTCTCCAGGGCCTAAATGTTGAACTGGCACTCAGAACATTGAGGAAAGGAAATGGGGGAATTTTAATGCAATCATCTAAATTAAACAATTGGAGCCGTGACTTTCGAACTTCACTGAGCATTAGAATTGCCTTGGAAGCTTAAGAAAAGAATACAGATTTCTGAGTTGTTTGCTCCAGATATCCTGATATAATTGATCTGGGCTGTAGCTTGAACATCTGGAGTTTTTGAAAGCTCTGTAGATGAATCTACTCTGTCATGAAGGCTGATAACCTCTCAACTGGAGTTCCTGAGCCAACTGTCATAATGAATATTTTGGAATAGAATTATGGTGTTTAAAACCATATTACATACATATAAACCCTTGGATGTATTATTAAACTACTGACTCTAATGTACTAAATCATCTATAGAAAGTCTAACTTAATTATGCAACTAAGTTTTGTCATATTATGAGGTGTATAAAACACACATATACTACTTATAATAAGTAAGATGCATATAGACATATAGAGATATGAAAAGTTATATATTATTTAGTGGCAGATAGTTTCTGAGATACTAATTTTTAAGAATTCCTATGTAGAGATCATAAAGTAACTAAGAAGTCTGTGTTATGAGATAACATAGAAACAGCACTCTATGTGTGATCTGTGGACTAAAACCTTGTGATAAGGCACATGATTGCTGATGTGCATACTATGGTTTGAATATAAGATGTCTCCAATAGGTTTTTATGTTAAATGCTTGCTTCCAAGCTGGAGGTGATACTTTTGAGAGTTTCTAGAAACTATAATCAGGAAATTGGGTTTGGCAGAAGAAAATAGTTTGCTGAGGCTGAGTCAAGGACTTCTTGTCCTTGGTCTCCTTAAGAATTCCTGGCAGCAGCATGGTAAATATGCTACTCTGATAACCCAATATGGCACTGTGTGAGATAAGAATTCCTGGAATGTAGTGGTCACATGGTAAACTCAACATGGCACCTACAGAACATGCCTTGTATGGAGGGCATGCCCTTAGGAGTGGCTATGCAAACCCACGCCCTAACCCATGCCCACCTGTTCTCTTAAAAGGAACCTCCACATGAAAGTCGATTTTTTCTCTTGTGCTTCTTTCCCTCATACCCACATGGCAACTCTCCTGAATAAACTCTAGTGTGGCATCTGGTAGTGTGTGTCATATCTCATGCATGAAACCAACAGTCTCTTCATATCTCACCCTCTGCTTCCTGTCTGCAATAATGTGAAAAGGTTTCTTTGTCACACATTCTCACTGCCATGATGCTCTTGCACAAGTACATGGGACAAAGAAAGCCTGGGTCAAGCCTTTGGAAACTGTGAGCCAAAGTGAGTCTTTATTTTAAGTTGTTTATGATAGGCATTCTGTCATGATGAGGAGAAAGGGATAATTATACAAATAGGACTCTGTGTGTGTGTGTGTGTGTGTGTGTGTGTGTGTGTGTGTGTGTTGCACTCATATGCATTGCACTATATATTTTTACAGGTATGTGTGGCAGTCAATTCTGAATGGTCTCAATGATTCTTTCTTTCTGGTATATGAGTGTGTTCTCCTCCTCTGAATGAACACTGACCTGTTTGTTCAATGGACTGCAGACCCATGAGAGTGGGTCCCATCAAGTTTAAGCACAAAATGCACAGCAACTTCAGCCTTGGTCTATTGTGTCACTTGCCCTGACTGATGACGGCATCTCCTATGGAGTCCTAAGCAGCCCTTCAGTGGCCTCTGTGGAGAGACACTGAAGTTTCCTTCCAATGAAAGTGACCATTCTGAGCCAAACAGTGGTGGTGTATGCCTTTAATTCCAGCACTAGGGAGGCAAAGGCAGGTGAATCTCTGTGAGTCAAAGGCCAGCCTGGTCTACAGAGCAAGTTCCAGGCCAGGTTCCAAAGCTACACAGAGAAACCCTCTCTCAATAAAGTAAAAAACAAAAGTCATCATTCTGTTATTTGATGGTGTGAATCTCAAAAGTGTGCCAACCTCAAGCAAGCAGTCAGTGGCCACATCCCAAGTGAAGAAGAATCTTGAGCTAGAACTGCCCAGTGAAATGAAAGATCCCAATAGGCCAGTAGGGTTTCAAATGGTTTCTCCTGTAGCATAAATACAGTAATATCATTCTCATTTTATAGCTGAGGACACTGAGCCTCAGAAATGGTAGGTGATTATCATAATTACACACCTATGAAGCCTATATGTTGGAATTAGCATTTAGCTATTAGGAAACTATACAGTTCTCATCTATATTGTTAAGTATCATCTGATAGGGATGAAATTACGATAATGCAACTTAGAATAACAAGCCAAAGAAAGCAGATTCTTCCAAACATCTCTGGTCAATTGTTTCAGAGCAAATAGACCATCAAGATACTGTCATTTCCCTAATCACATCACAGCTTATATTGCTTTTTTTTTTTTTTTTTTTTTTTTGGTGTCCAGAGCTAAAAGAATTCTAGGAGCACCATTCCTTTTAGTCCTCTGGCTTTTTAGCTGATGTCTCAAAACACACATCAAATAGAATATGTGATACAAATGGGTCAATGCATAGGCACCCTTACCAGAAACCTCTTCTGTTTCAATTTAAGCCTTCACTGAGGCTTTTGCAACTCTAACCTAAGCACTTACAGAACATAATCTTAAGAAAATTTCTACATGCAATGAGAAAAAGTCTCAGTGTCTGAGAGGCAGAAAGTCTCTGCTCTGGCTCTGTAGTCTCTGGCTGTGTGACTTGAAAGAAAGCACAACATGCCTAGATTCCATTCCCATAAGCTCTGATTAAACTCCTGTGGGATGGGCCTAGGTGTGGGTCTTTTTAAAGCTCCCTGTATGATTCAATGTATGACCAGGGTTGTAAAGGACTGATGTAATCTTTTGCAATCGGTTTCCTCATTTGCTAAGTGGAGGTAATCATGCTGGTGCCCTTGGTGGTTTCTTGAGAGGATTAAGGGCAATTACAGTAAAGCTCCCAGTATGGTTCCTGGCACATCATTGGTACATGGTGAATGCCATCCATCAGTATTTGTGGTTTGTCTTAAAATTTTTAATGCATTATACAAAAGTATACAGTTACTTAGATCCCTCTACTGGCCTATACCTTAGAGAGTTCTTTTACACTCAGAGCTTCCTTCCAACCAGACAGCAAGTAAATACATATCTCATCTTCTTCAGGGTTTTTTTTTTTTTTCAACTTTATTGTAGCACTTATCACATCTATTTGGAATTTATCATCTTGTTAAGCAATATAAGGTGTAGCCAGTTTATTTTTTCATAAAGAGCTGATTTTCCTGCTCTTAGGCATTAAAATCTTTCTTCTTGCCATGATCAGTGAAATCACATTAGAAGAATTTATTTTTCAACATTATAATGGTCATAAATTGATTGCTACTATTCTCTAATCCCAATTTTAAAAAATAATTTTAGGTTTTTTTTTATGTATGTGTGTGTGTGTGTGTGTGTGTGTGTGTGTGTGTATGTGTGTGTGTGCCACTTGTGTTTAGGTAATGGAGGAAGCCAGAAGATGTTGGATCCTCCAGAACTGGAGTTACAGTTGCTTGGAGGCAGCCCAGTGTTGGTGATAGGAACCACACCTAGGTTCTCTGAAAGAGCAGCATGTGTTACTAACTGCTTAACTGTGCTTAATTGCTGAACTATCCCTCCAGCCCCTTACCCTTACTTTTTGTAAGCACTTAATCATTGGGGGTTTGCAATAACTTTAACATCTATTGCACAAATTTGAATATTTATCATTCCCATCTACTAAAAATGTCTGCAAGATGACCACTCAAGCATCAAATTCTTGTTTTTTTTAAAAAAATTAAATCTTTGTATTTCCTGTTATGTGCATGCTATCGGAGGACATGGCATGCATGTGGAAGTCACAGGATACCTCTGGTGGTATTCCTTACTGTAGTGGGATTATGTTGTTACATTGTAAATAATTGTCATGCCTACTGGTTTAATAAAAATGCTGATTGGCTGAAGGCAGACAGGAAATATAGGCAGAGCGACCAGACTTAGAAAACTCTGAGAATAGGAAGAACAGAGCAGAGATGTCACAGAGATGCCAGAGAGACTGGCATAGAAGCCAGCAGATGCAGAGGACAACTATGCTGCTCTGAGAAAAGGTATCGAGCCGCATGTCTGAACAAGATAAGAATAATGGGTTAGTTTAAGAGTAAGCACTAGCTAGCAATATGCCAGAACCATAGGCAGATCAGCATAAAATTAATATAAGCATCTGTGTATTTTCGTGAGACTGTGGGACTGTGCATCAGAACTTCAGGGCTAGGCTGGAAAGGCCAGACCAGAAACATATTACAACACCTTACCTTCTACCTTGTTTGATGCTTCTTCTCTCTTTTTGTTTGTCACCATGCATACCAGGATAGCTGGTCCATGAGCTTCCAGGGATTATCCTACCTCTTCCTGTAGGTACACTCAGATTAAAGATGTGCACTGCCATGCCCAGTTACATATGGGTTCTGGCAGTCTGATTTCAGGTCCTCCTGTGCATGGAAAGCTGTTCACAAAGCCATCTCCTGAGATCCTAAAACAGCTCATCTCAACCTACCTATGATTCTTTGGTTCTTCTTTATTAACAGAGTCCCTTATTTTCAAGTAAATGAGTATATATAATTGACATGTTTAGGTTTCTGCCTTCAGGAGTACTTGTTCCTATGTCTCCATCATCTTGGAGTAACCCAGCTTGAGAGTGAGGGCATCAAGCTACTATGTGGTGACATGCTGAGTTCATTGGGATCTAGCTCTTCTTTATCTTAAAGCCTCAATTGGACCATATTTACATGTTCCCCAAAACCAGCATTGCAGCCAAAGGTGCAGCCCATTAACCACAGCACTGGGGTGATTACAGTGAGTTACTGTCAGCACTCTTGAATTCTTTCTGGAAGATTCCTCCACAAAGTATGCAGCATGCATCATGTCACATAGTTAATTTGATAGTAAGTCCACAAATGCCTTGCCAGTCATTTGTTCAAAAAGTGAAACTAATTCTATGCCACCATTAATGACTCACTTATAAGAATTAGGAAGTGAAAAAATATGATCTGAGACTCCCCCTTGCTTGTTTTCTTGGGTCACCCAGAGGCCAGTTGCCATGTTAGTAGGACACTCAAATAGCCCTTGAAAGAAACTCATATATGGCAAGGAACTTAGAACTCCTGACAGGAGTTAGTGGTGACTTCCCTGTCACTTGGATGGTCAATGGAAGTAGATCCTCCAATCTTAGTGAGACTTGGGATGGCCACAGCTCCAGGGGGCTATCTGACCACAACTTTCTGAGATATATAGAACTCCAACACTCTGGCCAATAACCCTTCACCTTCTAAATTGTGTGACATAATCAATGTTAGTTATTTTGAAACAACCAACTTTGATGTGGAGTACAGCAATAGATGCTACTGGTTTTGTTTAATATCCACAATCATCTAAGAGATCCCATCATGAATTGCCCACTTTACAGGAGAAAACAAGGTGCTCACTTACCAAAACTCTTGGTCAGGATTTGATTCTGGATGGTCTTGGTTGCAAAGTTTGTCCTTGCCCACTGAATTTCACACATGCTGAAGTCTCCAAATCACTTTGTTCTTGATTCAAGATTTAAAAACAAGTCAGAGAGAGAGAAAAAGATTAAGATGAAGATGACTTTGCCAGTGAGAGCATAAGGGTGACACTGTGCCACTGGGTAAACCAAGGTCATCTGGAGGGACTTTGCCTTCAACACCACAAGAAACTCAAACAGCATAAATATATTCTAGTACAACTTGGCTATAGACTCATATTACAAATGAGGATGACAAAAATGTAAATATGCCTTATATAAAAGAAAGATATGCATTTCATGAAATAATAAAAAACTAAAAACAAGAAAATAATAGTAATAAAAAGTAATAATGAACAGAATAAACTTATTATAACCATTTGAGAAGACCATATTCTACTCTAGTATTCCAAATAATGTGAACCATATTAATAAATTTTTATGAGCCAAGTTAATAGGTGATATTTTGTTACATTTGTAGATGGTGACATGACTACCCCATCATACTGTCATTCAAATCACCTCATTTAGCTAGTTATAGTGTGTGTGTGTGTGTGTGTGTGTGTGTGTGTGTTGAATCTTTGTAAGATCTGCTCCTATTTGCATACAACTCTGAAATGAGCCTTTTCCTATATGACAGATACAATTAATGAGTTGCCATATTTAAAATAAATAATTTGCTAACATACACTAGAAATGTTAAAAAACAAAAACAAAAACAAAAACTTCATGCCTAACAGTTAATATTGTCAACTTGACAGGATCTGTCCATGGAAATTAGCTCAGTGAATGCCTGTAAGGAATTCTCTAGATTAGGTAGGAAGACCCACCATAAATGTAAGTACTACCATTCCCTAGGCTGGAGGAGAAAGCCAGCTGGTCCCAGCATTCATCATTCTCTTCTTACTATGGATAAAGTGTGGCCAGCAGCCTCCTATTCCTACCATTATAAATGATGGACTGTATCATCTGAACGGCAAAGCAGAATAAATCCCCTTTTCTTTATTTTGTCAAGTATTTTGACCACCAAAGTAAGATAAGTAACTATTACATCCTAACAAAATTAGAAATAAAGCCGTGCCCCATGGGCCAGCAACTTCATTTCTTCATATTTACTCTTAGCTAGCAGTCAAAGTTGTAAATGTTTAATACCTGAATATTTTCTGTACAAATGAATTTAGAAGCCAAGATAAAAGGACAAACTAGATAAGAGTTAAGCCTTTAATAGAGAAGTTAGGGAATAAATTACTGCTTTTACAAAGCAAGAGATTATGCACCCCCAAAGTAAGTTATCTGGAAAAAAATACTGATTATAAAATGTTTGAAAGGTAGAACCAAAATATTAAGAATGATGACTGATTAATTTGGTTGGGTGACTAGAATTATACTCCAATTTACCAGTAGGGGTCAGAGATATCAGTTACTAGAGCTCTTGTGAGAAGCACAAATGAGATATTTAAAAAACATTAAAAGATTATCTTATAGTTCTGATAGCCGGAAGTTCAAAATCAAGTTGTAGAGCAAGACATGATTTCCTGCATTTCTGATGGGATGGTATGCCTTACTCTGGCTGGCTTCTGGTAGACTCAGTCATTTGCTGACTTTTGCAGCATCACATTAATCATTGTCTCTTCACATTGCTCTCTCCTTGTTTCTGTGTCTTCACACTGTGAAGACATCTGTTTTGCTGAATGAAGAGTCCAACCTACTCCAGCACAACTTCATCTCAACTAATTTCATCAGCCATGACCTCATTTCCAGATAAATCTCTCTCCATGAGATTTGATATGAGAAATGCTGAAAAATCTTGGTCTACTGATGCCCTACTAATCTAGAATGATTGCCCTGCAGAATTATGACAGATAGCCCAGCTATCAGATCCACCCAATATTTCCTAATCATGCATGCCAGTAGGGTGACTAGGCTGGCATTGACGTCTTCAACTTTACGTTTTTTTGCATCTTTTCTCATTAGCCTTTGAACCCTCCATACATCATGGGAGAAAATGGAGATCAAACATCTACTTCAGTAGAAGCCAAGGAAAGCTCCATACCTTTGTTTTTGACTTTTTAAATTACAAGAGTGAGGTCAAGGGTAGGGAGTACTGGAAGATGACTCCACTCCATAGTTAAGAGGACTGGACTTTGGCTCCCAGTACCTATGATTAAAGCTCACAATTGCCTGAATCTTTAGCTCCAGGAAGATTTGACACTACCTGGCTTTTCAGTATTAGTGTACACACATACACACACACACACACACACACACACACACACACACATACATACACACAAAGGCATTCATGCAGGCATACATGCATGCACACACCATGATGGAAAAAAATCTTGAAAATAATATTAAATAAATCTTGAAAGGCTAACATAAATGGCTAGTCCTTCTGTTCTTTCTCCATGGTTACTTCCCATATTATCTTTGCACTCTAAAAGTTTTCATCTAGAGATAAGAATATCTGAAATTATTCATTATCCAATGGGTCCAGCTGTGTCAGGGTTTGCAATAATCAAAATGTGTGATCTGATTCTTGAGGCTGCAGTAAAGACTCTATCAAAGTGGGTGTTATTTTTGGCTATGGTGTGAGTGTTATATACAAAGTTAAAATCTGATATATTGCTTTTTTGAATAGCAAGAATGAGAGTCTAAACTGAATGTCAATATGTATATGTTTAATGGGACACTGAGCCCAAATAAAGGCTAGAAAGCTTGTTTCTTTAGACAGCATGGTTCACACGAGCTACTAGATGCCAAAATAATCAAGCAGCATTTGTTGAGTTATTTTGCTAAAAAATGATGCTCATGTATTCTATATATTAGTGATATACACAATAAAGAATGTTTTCCTGCACGTCATAGACTCTTTTTGTTAAATATTATAAGTTATTAATATTTATTTTACGTTTTGCTTTGGAGGTTGCTTAGCCTTCACAATCTCATTTTAGGTAACAGAGACTCATCTTCTAGGATCTTGAAGGAAAGTCCTTACATAGGAACTTCAGAGCACTGAAGATTCTCATGCACCGACACCCTCCCCATGCTTCAGTCCCTGCCCCTCCCACCTTGCTCAAATGCTGTCTTCTCCAGAATGTCTTGCATGCTTCTACGTGCCATATGCTCCTGACTTCCTGCCCATTTCCTTTTGTTCAAGATGTTTCCACAGAATCAGAGAAGTTATGATAAAGGAAACAAGACCCTCATGAAACATTCTCTGTTAATGTTACCATGTGGATGAATGACATGTTACCATGTGGATGGATGATATGTTACCATGTGGATGGATGACACCCTCAAGAGTCTTGTACTGTAATGTTTTTATGAGGAGGAAGGGAGAAGCATGAAGAGCTGCCCCATAAGTTGACTTCTTCTGCAAATAACCCTTTAGTGCTCCATTAAATATCTTCTTACCCATGCTCTTAAGAGAAGCCAGTTACTTATGCTTCTGTAGGAAATTATTTATCTATGCTACTGTGGTAAACCTTACCCGTGTTCCTAGAAGTATCCTTTCACCCCTACTTCTTTAAGTAACCTGTTGCCCATGGTTATGTAAACACCTTTAATAAACTTATTGGCTCACCTTAAAGATCTTTGGTAGAATTACTTATTTGGCCTATTGTTTGCTATCTGTGTGTTTCCCAGGAAATATAATCCTACATCTTTGCTCATGGTTATTTTCTTTATTTTTGTATTAAGAGGACACTAATTATGCCCTTATCTTCTAATTCTTCAGAAAACACTATTTCCACATTGTCAAGATTTATTATTTATACTGAAGATACATACATTCAAGTTTTCTACTTTGTATTCAGTATTTTCTCTGAATAGAAATAGAAACCCATACAATAAATTCTGAGTCCAATAATGACTGGGTAATTCAGACCCAAAGAGAAACTTTAGGTCTGTTTACCTATTGATAGTAGCTTCTTTTTTTTTTTTTTAGCAAAAACAAATATAATACACCTTTATATAATTAAACAAATGAAGCACAAACAAATGTAACATGCCATTACATAAAGTAATGTTCCACAACATTCTCCCTTTTTGTCCAAATAAAAAGAAAGGTTTTTTAGCTTCAACATAGTAAGACTACATACAATAACAAAATTATCAAGTAAGAATTACATTTACAATATCCAGTCCAATTTGAATTTGGCAAATTTAGAGAAAGCACTTATCTATCCTATCTGGGTGAGCCCAAAGTAGTGTACCTAATTTACTTTCCATCATAACTAAAGGAAATTCTAACTATAATTATCTGTTCTCTAACTCCATCAGAGCTCCCAGAAGGATATAATATTTCCTGAGTAAACATGAAGTGCAGAGAAAACGACCTCTAAATTTATAGAAACAATAGAGATATCTGGTGGCCTGGACAGTCACCCAAGTTTCCTCTGAAGTATTGGGGCATCCATCTTCAACCTACACACTTAGAACATCTGGCCAACTTTTCTATGAAGCAGGAATTTTAAAGTCTTGTACAGTCTTGTTTTGGCAATGTTTGGCAGTCTCTTTCCTTTGTGTCCAGCATGTCCAGTTTGTGTAGCATACTATCAACAGTCAAGGCAAGAGCAGTTTCTTGACCAAATGGCTAGCCTTGTCACAATGCAAGCACACTCTATATGGAGATTTTTTGATGCCCATTATCCTTTTATAAAGTATATTGGTGCTGTGAAGAGCAGATGTGTCTCATTGTTATGAAAATCCCTATGTTAACAAAACATTTTAAGTACCATATTCTGTAGGTCTTTGAAATATTTAAAGAGCATCCATCTAGATAAAATACATATTTAACCTTGAAAACATACCTAACATGACTACAAGTTTGATTATTATAGATGACTACTAACCTGTATTTCTTTTTTTATTTTATTTTATTTTTTTTTATATTTTTTTTCCTTCTTTATTTTGTGTTTATCAAGAAAAAAAAAACAGTAAAAAGAATTTAAAATGCGGAAGAGTTAACAATCTACGGCCATACCACCCTGAACACGCCTGATCTCGTCTGATAGTAGTTTCTAATTCAAATAAAAATTGATGACAATATGACATAGGTCTTTAAATGTTACAGTACCATATAATGACAATTAGAAGTTCATGTTTTGTTTTGTTTTGTTTAGCAGAATGGGCTACAGAAAATCACTGGGAATTTTATAGTTCTGGAAGGTACTACATAAGCTTCTGGAGAAGAATCGTAATTGATGATCTCAACCAACTGTGCATCCTACATGCCATAATTTTTACCAGATGGGTAAGATGTGACCACTGATACAATAGAGGCATAACTATTATGAGGGTAACCAACTGATTTCTGACTGTATTTGAAGGAAATTATGCCTGAGACTATAAACCTAGTTTAAAGCTAATGGCTAGGAAGGCCACAGGCCATAGTGGAGAATCTATTATTATTGATGTTTTACGAAATGAACATAATCCCAAACTGCCCTCTAATGCTTTTGTTAGTATCTGTACTAAGCAGGATTCTCTAGAATTCTCTAGTGATTTTCAATGTTCCTATTGCTGCTATCCTTTATTACAGTTCCTCATGTTGTGGTGACCCCCAACCATAAAATTAATTCAATCTACTTTATAACTATAATTTTGCTATGATGTTGTTAATTGCAATGTAAATATCTAATATGCAAGATATCTGATATGTGACCCTTGTGGGTGTCATGATGCACAGGTTGAGAGCTGTTGCTCTAGAGGAACAAAATTTATAAAATGAATGTATCTATATCTTGATTGATTAGACAGACATTACAAACAGAGAGACAGACAGACAGATGGATATAAAGAAGGTTTATTAGAATGGCTTACGGGCTATGGTGGAGCTATTCAACAATGGCTGTCTACCAACGAAAGGTCCAAGAATCCAGGAGTTGCTCTGTCCATGAGGCTGGATGTCTTAGCTGGTTTTTGCTATACACCCAAATCCTGAAGAAGTGGCCCCAAATGCCAGTGAGGGAACGGACTTGTCGTGAGAGCAAGAGCAAGCCAACAAAATGAGAGCATGCTTCCTTCTTCGGTGTCCTTATACAAGCTGCCAGCAGCTATGACCCAAATTAAAGGGGAATCTTTCCACCTCAGAAATCTGGATTAGAAGTGGGCCTTCCTACTTCAAAAGATTTAATTAAGAAAAATCCCTCACAGGTGTGTCCAGCCATTTGTGTGTTTTTTGTTTTTGTTTTTGTTTTGTTTTGTTTTTAACATAATTCCAGGTATAGTCTGGTTGAAAATCAAGAATAGCCTAAACAGTATCATAAATTAGTACTGTTTTCAGCCATGGTCAATGAAGCATCTTGCAGGGAATGGAAGTGAAGGCAATAACTCATAATCAGTCAAAGTGATGAGAAAAAAATGCCCGCTAAGGGCTCTACCTTGAATGGACACATCTATCACCCTCTCTGGGACATGGGAAACACACAAAATGTGTTCTCCAAAGGAAGAGGAAGCAGAAGAAATGTAAGTGGAAGACTAGGAAAATTCACATGAAATGCTGCCTTCTTGACATGGGTATGACATGCCTGTTGCACACATGAACAGCATCTGTGGTTACTTGCTCAAGACATAGCCAATAGACATTTTCTTATGGATGAAGGATGGGTTTATGAGGCCCCAGCACTCCCAGAGAGCTTTAGGCAGCTAGTAGCTGGAGGCAGGAGGGAATGTTAAACTAATTAAATAGTTTGTGTCTCACACACAAAAGAGACATGGAACCAGGAGGGAGCTTTACTGGGTGTAAGGAGGGGGTTAGATGGTAGTGGAAGAAAATAAGAGAGAACAATGCACACTGTGTGTGTGTGTGTGTGTGTGTGTGAATTTATGAAAGAATAAACTTAAATGATTATATCTTTAATTTTACAATATTCATGACATTTTCAGTGATTCTTCCTCATCTGGCTACCAGAATGAAGATTTTAGATATTTGAATGAAGATTATGAATGAAGATTATAGATAGTTAAATATGAAACACAAATCTTCCATTGTCTTGGTGGTTCTTTAAGCCCATTAAGAACAACCATGCTTTGTGTCATATTCCCCATCATGATCATGGTAGTTCATATACTCTTCTAATGAGGCTTAATGTTTTGCTCATTATTTCATGGTCTTATCTTCCCTAAATTGCATGTTTTTTGAAGGCAGAAACAGGGCTGTATTTCATTCTTACAGCTCAAAACAAGCAAAGTGAATCATTCTGAAGACAATAAATTAAAGACAAGTAAATGAAGAAGAAATAAAAGAATAGTTATGTTCTCCATGTGCATCCCATATGTATTAGCATGCTTGATCTTGGATGCTGATTTTACCAAATACTTTGACACTAACTTACCTCTGATTATCCTTCTACCCAGTGGGAAGTGGACTGTAATTTGGCTTAAATAATAAATATTCAGAGTCTATATTACCTTCATCAAAGATGTTCTGAGCAAACCAGAGCCTGCATGAAAAAAATTAAGTTTTGAAGTTCTGTTGTTCCTGTTGTTAGTGTGTTTTAGAACATGGCTCTAGTTTGTCCCCTGGGTGTGGCCATGCTGTGAGTCTCAGCATTGCCAGGTGCGGCCACGCCCTCTGCCCGCAGAGAGCACTTCCAGGACACGCTCCTGGGTATGTCTTTAAAAGAAAATAATACATGGCAGTAATTCCTTTATCCCTGCTCCCTTCTCCCTTTCCTCTTCTTCTTTTTCTTTTCCTTCCTTCTTTCTTCCTCCACCCTTCCCTGGATATCCAAATGCCCCAATAAAACTCTAAATGGCATCTTGGCAGCAAATGCTTCATCTTTCTCACACGCAAAATACTATCAACTTTTGCAAAGAGAAAACAGTGTGATTGGCAAGTTGGTGAGATTAGCATCTAAAAGGATTGACCAGACAAACTTTGTTTTAAATACTTTTAGTAACATGGATGGCAGGATGGAGCGTGTACTCACATGTGTATAGGTACCTTGGAAGCCAAAGGCATTGGATTTCCCCAAGAGCTGGAGTTACACGTGGTCCTCAACTCAGGTGCCCGGAACCATACTCAGGTCCTCTGCAAGAGCAGTCTTTTACCTAATGAGTCATCTCTGCCGCCCAAGCAGAGCAACATTTTAAAAGGATTTATGGTTACAACCATATAAGTTTATCTTTAGTTCCAATAAAAATCGTGGAGTTTATGATCCCCTCCTGCACCATGCTAGAATTCTAGCTGGCTTGAGATCATGCTTGTCTTATACATGCATCATGACCAGAAGACTTGGTTGCACAGAAGTCTTCTACAAAGCACCATGCCCTAGCTGAGGAGCTAGGCAACAGATGGCTGGTAGGGGAGGAAGGGTCAGTTTACTAAGGGCACTGCCCCCATGGGCTAGCCATGTTCCAATGAATGGCCCTACACCCATGCAGACACTAGAAGTGGACTCGGTGGGTTTGAAAAATAAAGAATGCATGATCAAAACATAATATATTTGTCATGAAACTCTCAAACAATACTTTTAGGAAGCTTGGAAGTTTAGTAAGAGAGAAGAAACCAATGTCAACGAGCTTGGAAAACAGAACTTTGGACACACTTTAGGCCTAAACTGCTGTGGTCCTGCTAAAGTGGGGTGTGCACACTTGCTGTTCTGCTGCTCAGGCAGGGCTTTCTTATCCTAGTCTTCTTTCTGGCCATGCTAGCATCTCACCAGAATAAGATTCTACTCAGCCTGAGAGAAATAAGACAGCAATAGCTTGAGGTCCATAGACCTCAGGCTCTTGCTAGCATCAGAATCACCTGCTAGGCTTCTCAAAAGCATTGTCGATTGTTATAAAAAGTTAACATCTTAACTGTGGATATTTCCACTCTACTATTCTACTATTTCAACAGGATAGTGTTACTAACAATAACAAAGCCTCACGTACTGTTTCAGCAACAACCCCACAACCCAGTGGTTAAATGTGTTCCATGGTTCAGTTTTAAAAGCTGCCTATTATGCCCAATGAGTTTCTTCTAAGCAAAAGGAGTA
This sequence comes from Sigmodon hispidus, assembly GCA_004025045.1. Classification (NCBI taxonomy): domain Eukaryota; kingdom Metazoa; phylum Chordata; class Mammalia; order Rodentia; family Cricetidae; genus Sigmodon; species Sigmodon hispidus. The sequence goes on along the minus strand of PVIH01012917.1, from coordinate 29,004 downwards.
TTATAAAATCAAAAGAATGGAGACACCAAAGTTATTATTGCAGAGAAAAATGTACTAAGCAAAGCAGAAAACACAGCACCAGAAAAATGAAGCATAAATATTTCTGACTTTTTTTTTAAATTGCCTAAAATCAACCCATAAAGTACATGAATGAAGAGAAGTTTTTAGTGATCATAAAATCACTCACTCTTCTGTGGAAATATATACTTATTTTGTAATAAAGGCTTGACTTTTGCTAAAACTAAATACAAGCACAGTAAAACTTGAGAAAGGGTTTATTTTAACTCACCATATTGTGGCAGGGGAATCAGGGCATCAGCAGGAAGTAGCTGGTCACGTGGGCATCCAAGTCAGGCAGCAGAGGGAGATTAAGGCTGGTATTCCTCCTTTTCCCCTTTTCTTTCATCTGGCACCCAAAATCAAGTGGCACTGCCCACGTCCAGAGTGGGCATCCTAGGTGCTTTCAAATCCAGTCAGGTTGACAAAGAGAGGAACCATCATTCATCTAACTATAGCACAGAGCTGGGACCACATCATCACTACATGAGCCTTTAAAAAATACTCCAGACCCCAACTGTAGCTACCATATATATAAATGTAAATGCACCATTTTATGTAAGGTTGGTGCTATATTAATTATCATTAATTGTGATATGTTGTGTGAAACATGCACACAACATAGCTTTCCCAAGTAATACACTTGTAATAGGTATATTGCAGGCTGGGTGGAGTTTCCATTAACCTCCCTCATTCTCTGTCAATGATTCTGAACAGCCACCACACCTGACTAACAATATATCAATGATCTATGAAGACCAAAGTGGGGGCCCAAGCACAACCTGCCTTTTCAAACAAAGTATGTGTGTGTGTGTGTGTGTGTGTGTGTGTGTGTATGTGTGTGTGGAGTGGGTGTTAAATGTTAAACAATAGATTGTATCTTTTGCTCTTGATGTCTTTCAGATTTAAGCTAAAAAACATCTGCCACAATCACTGAAGCATGAGATAATGTAAGACTTCAAACAAAATGTAACACTCCTTACACAGAAATAATTTTATTTCCTAATTTTATGTTACAGTTGAGAAAAACAAGTGCATGGTTTTACAGTATTACTGCAAAACTAGTGCTACTTAGAAAGATGCCATGGGCAATTAGAGGTTATCTAAATGCTTCAAGCCAACCTTACATTCACACCTTAATTTTCAAGTCCACAGTTCCCCAAGACCACCTCTGTTCCAGCTCGAAGGGCTTTTGCGTTTGCTTTGTCTTATAGTGTTCTCAGCTCCTGTGTCTGTTTACAGGATTGTCCTTTACTGGCTTGTGGATGGGACAGCCTAGTTCCAACTTCTACAGCTTCCAAATCATCTCAAGGTAAAGCCACCTTTCTCTTTAGCCCTTTCCAGATGACTCTGATTCTCTTATGTCTCTTCTACCTAAATCTCGTGATTGTAAGAAGTCAAGTATTATTGAAGAACTTAGATCACTCACAGAAGCCCTCTTTCCCCAGCAACATGGAAAGAAGACTTACTTCATATATTCAATGAGTACATGAAATATGGGCTCTTCAGATACCTGTAAGTCTAATTTCCCTCAAATAGATGGAGTTGTATGCCTTGCATGAATTTCTTTTACTTTCTTCTGCCTCATCAAAATGATAAAGAATCAGAATAAGAAAATAATCAAACAGAAGCTGGGGAGTAGCTTAGCTGGTGAAGAGCTTGCCTTGGGAGTTCAATCCCCAGTATCTACATAATCCAGGTGTGGTAGGCTTCTCTCTAATCCTCATGTGAAGAGGCAGAACAGGTGAATCAGCTGTTCTAATTGGTGAGTTCCAACCCAAGAAGAACTGTTGTAGAAGATTTCCTGACTCATTTGGGCCTGGAGGTTTGAACCTTGCCCATGGTGACTTTTTACCCACCCCCCCCCCGCCAAAGAAATGAATCAGGCGCTTAAATTAATTTCATACTCTTTGACCCATGTCTCAAGCACATTGCTAGCTAGCTCTTTCATCTTAATTCAACCCATTCCTAGTAATCTACCCGCCACGTGTCCTGGCTCAGTGGTTCGCCTATATTCCTTACATGGTTGTTCCTCAGGGGTCAGATGGAGACTGTCTAACTCCACCTTCCTTCTGCCTGTCTGTCCTCTGATACTCCACCCACTTCTACGGTGCTCTACATAGGCCAAATCAGTTACTTTATTTACAGCATACAGAGAACATTCCACCACAAAGAACCTGTCTTCAAAAGTACATAGCAAGTGTTTCTGAAAAAGACTTCCAAGGTTATCCTCTGTCAGAATACATGAACATACATATGAACGCACATTCACATTCATATGTACTCATGTCAACATGCACTCCCCCCACCACAAACATGGATACAAAAATGTACACAAACACATGCATAAAAATAACATAGTTACTCTGGGGGAAAAATATAAGAAAATGGAAACGTTTCAATCAGTTCTGCTCGAATGTTGAAAATAATTAACAGATCACCAAGCAAAAATTGTATTCCAACAAGAAACCAGTTTATAATAAAAACCCACTTCTACACAAGGTACCATATTTTCAAGACAGAGAGCTCTTCCATCTTGGCCAAGGGAAGCTCACGAGAACAAATAGAACTGTATTCATTGTTTAATTTTAACAGAAACATGATGTCACCAGGTCTGGATTATTTAAGGGCCGCTGGAATTTTATGTTAATAGAGAGCATGACACATATGGCAGACAGAAAATGGGGAGGCTTATGTCACCACATGTTATGCGACTCAGTCAAATCCCTGGGATTTTTGCTTATTGCTTTGTTGTATTGGAAGGTTCACACTAGCCACCCCCAATAGTTCTTACATGTTGCAATCACAGTCCCTTTGATATTCTTACCTGGGGTTTCTGAGACATTAATCATCCCCCCCCACCCTGTTCCTTCATTCCTTCTTATTTTGGTAATTACCATGTTGAAAATGCTTACTTTCTTTCTTTTTTCTTTTCTTTTTTTTCTTTTTTTTTTTTTTTTTTTTTTTTTTTTTTTTTTTTTTTTTTTTTTTTTTTTTTTTTTTTTTTTTTTTTTTTTTTTTTTTTTTTTTTTTTTTTTTTTTTTTTTTTTTTTTTTTTTTTTTTTGAGTACCGTGGATGTCCTAGAACTCACACTGTAGACTAGGTTAGCCTCAAACTTAGAGATCTGACTGCCTCTGGCTTCTGAGTGCTGGGATTAAAGGTGTGTGCTACTCTTATACTGAATGGATGAAATTAAAATGGCAATCCGTAGAGAGGAGAGCTGCCCATAAGGAAGACCCTTTGCCCTCCATGCTTCATTTTGAGATTCTAAATGTCCTGCACATTGAAGTCTGGATTGGGTCATTTCTGTTTCTCCAGGTGATTATCTGAGATGGGACAGTAGCCAAATAACCCACTTCTGTAGGCTGGCTTTGGATCAGCTGGGGATACAGAGTAAAGTGAAGCAGCATGGACATATATAATAGAATTGCCTTCAAAGAACTCTGTGTGTGTGTGTGTGTGTGTGTGTGTGTGTGTGTGTGTGTGTGTTTGTCCATCCATGTGGAGACCAGGGTGCCCTTCCTATACTTTTTTAAAAGAAATACATGATCTCTCCTTGAGCCTGGACCTCAGCAATTTGCCTTTATCAGCTGTACAACCAGAACCAGGAAATCCTTCCCACTCTTTCACCCCAATCCCCCTCCCCTATATTTGAACCCCAGCTCTGAGTTTATGAGCACATACTGCCACATCTGGCTAAAACAGGTGCTGAGGATCTGAATCATCCTCACAATCAGTGCTTCACCAACAGCCATCTGTCAGTCCTAAATTTTCACCTTTTTAATGAAGCCTTCTTTAAATCTAAAACTTCTGAATTCCAATTGCAGTTGCCCAGTTTTTAGACATAAACTTTTCTATCTACCTGTGACTTGGCTTTTCAACAGCTTGTTCAGGTAGTCAGAGTCTTAGCTTCTTGATATTGAAGATGTTTTGGGTTTTTTTGTTTTATTTTACACGACACACATTGTATCTGCAGTTGGTGGGATGGCTCTGTTTCAGCCAACAGACATTCCTACACACTGGTGTGCAAACTGAAAGATCTTCAACTAAATTGTCTGCTAAGTGCGACGGCATGTTCTAATTTGAAGGGCCCATAGAAAAATTGGCTCCTGCACTTGGTATTTCAAAGCCATCTAGGGTAATTTGTTTCCAACCCTCACAAACATATCCTTCCAAAATGTTCTTGAAAATAAACATCAAGCCTTAGTTGAACTCCCCTACTGGAAGAAAGATGGTTGTTAATCTGAGACTCATTAATTCTGTGACTTTTCCATAAAATTGATCATTTCCAATATATCTTTCATAAAAGAATCTTGGGGCTGGAGATATGGCTCAAGGGTCAAGAGTACTTTATTTTTTTCTCTTGCAGAGGGCCCAGGTTCAGCTCCCAGAACTCATATCTCAAAACTATGCATGACTCCAGGAAATCCAATGCCACTTTCTGGCATCCATAGGCAGCAGACATGCATGTGGTGTATATGAATACAAGCAGAAAAAGAACTCATACATGATAAAAAAATAAAATATAAAAACCAGTAAGGGAATCTGTATTTGGAGCACAGTTGCTTAAATCTACTCTCTTGTAAACAGAAGCTGTATTGCACCTCATTTAATAAGGAACACTCAGAAACTTCATCATCAGTCCTTTAAACCAGCTGGGATTGACAGTTGCCAGGCAACAGTGTAAGCATCAGGGGTTCTAAAACAGCCTTTCCAGCAATCCTCTTGTTTTCAGCCTCTGCAGTGGGGAGCCAATGTGTCCTCTTAGCCAGGAATCTTGGCTTTTAGCTCTGCAGAGCCACAGGTAGAATGTTAATCTGGAAAATGGTACAGCCAATGTGTTTCAGCTGGAGAAAAATCAGTCCTGAGATGTTTATCAAACATCCTTTTATTGTCTTCCTCACAATGGCCAGCAGTTCTAGCAGTGGTCATTTTTTTCAGGCCATTCTCAGCAGAACAGAGGCTGCGAAGCATCAATCAAAAGAATTTAGGAATGTGATGCACAGTGGAAGGGTCCCCAGCAGGACAGAGATCAAGGGGACCTGGTTGTGTGCTCCTCTTTCTTCCTCCATTTGTAGCAAGCCCTCTGAAATAAGGTTTTCTCAGTGAATGTAGTTATAAGGACAATGGACCAAACTGAGCCTGGTGCTGATGCTGTCACTGTTAGGCCTTCTAAGTCATTTCCAGAAACACTTATTTCAACCAGTATCACTTCATTACAAAAACAAAAAACGGAATAAGGGATTATGGAAACTGGGAAGGATTAAGAACTCTTAAACTAGAAATGCACAGGTCTTTGCAGATATATTCTGGCTTTCCAGCCTGGTGTTTTTATGGATTCCTAAGTGTATAAATAAGTGAGTCTCTGTGTCTATATCTGTTTCTTGTGCCTTTTCTTGTTCTGTTTTCCTCCTGCTTGTTTGTTTTCTCCTATTTTGATGTGTTGGCTTTTGTTCTATTTTATGTTATTATTAACCCTTCCTTAGAAGCCTGTTTGTTTCCTGATGAGAGATATAAAAGAAGTGGATCCAGGTGGGAAGGGAGGTGGGGAGAGCCTGGGAGAAGAAAGAGGGGGAAATTACAGTTGGTATATATTATAGGAGAAAAAACTATTTTCAAAAAAAGAAAAAAAATTCTTAAGAAAAAAAGTTAGAATTTAATTTTTTTAAAACTTTTTAAATTTTAATTTAATTTAATTCTGAGGCAGGCTCCTGTGAGTGGCTTTAAAGTCCCAATCCTCCTGCCTCTGCATCAGAAGTGCTAGGATTACTGCTTGTACATCATCCTCACACTTGGCTCTGAAGTTTAGTTTTGATCTTTCTGGGACCTTCCCATCGTGATCAGGAGTTAAGAGTTGGGTGCCCCCAAAGCTTTTTTGGCTGTTAGGAACTGCCAGTGCTTGCTAGGGGTTTTAGGAGGTATCAACATATCTGTCAGCTTGAAACTTTATCTTCATAGTAAGCCACAAAACCCCAAACATACTGTTATTATAAACATGTTATCTTGGTTTCAGACAGCTTTCTGATGCTGTGACAAATGAACTGAGATAATCAACGGAAAAGAGAGCAAGGTTTATTTTGACTGGTGAGTTCAAAGGTTTCAGTCCATGGTTTCTTGATCTTGTCACTTTGAGCCTGTAGCCACATGGTGCCTCAGGGCAGGTGGCAAATTAGGCAGGAGCTTGATTACTTTATGACATCTGGACAGTGTGAAGAGAGAAACGAGAAGCTTCTGGGTCCCAATATCATCTTTAAGGGTGACCCCCAGTCACCTGTCTTCATCCCATTAGGCCCAGCATCCCAAAGGTTCTATCTCTCCCCACTATGCACCCACGCTAGTGGCCAAACTTGAACACATAGGTTTTTAGGGGACATTTCAGATCTGTACTGTAATAGTTACTAAAGGAGAAAACACCCACACACACAGTGGGGGCTTCCTCTGGGACTCCAGATTAGACACAAATCACACTCAAACACCTGTTTTCATAGAGAGATTCTTTATTAAGTGGAGAAGAAAAGTTAAAGTGTCTACTTTCTGACTCAGGCAGAAAAACAGCAGCAAATGACCTTGCAAGTGTAGTTTTTAAGGTGGAAAAGAGGAGAGCTGTGTTAGCACTGGCTAGGATGGCATGTTTTAGGAGATAGGAGGTGAGGGAGAAGAAGAGGGGGGCAAGGGAAAGGGGAAAGGAAGAGTATTTGTCCCTAAGAGACAAAGGGCAGCCTCTGGATAGAGAGGAGACAGGCATGGTACATAGGCAGATGGTGGTTTATAAAGGTAAAGGGGAGACCCTGTGTTAGGGTAAGGTGTTTAATTGGACATGTTAATTAGGTGAGCCAAAGGGGGCTTCTGATTGCTGGACTTTGTTAGTCAGCCTCAGGAGGAAGAAATGGGCAAATAAGGGAATAGACATTGGTGGATAGCTTTAGGAATGTAATCTAAAGGTTTTTATCAAGGCAGAGGAGATGGCCTTTCAGAGACACATGTTCCTTCCGTTACTGTAGGTGTTGAACTGTTACCAATTTTCATTTATTAAGGTATACATTCATTGAGTTATGTACTTACTCTGAATGGCCATCATACTGGAGAGAAAGAACATTACAAATGGCTTTCAATTTGAGGACTTTTCATCAATTAGACGCGTTATTTGTTGTTCTCTGTTTTATTGAAGGAAATTTTACAACTCTACTCAAACAATATTTCAACATACTAGGGACTGAGGTCTCAAGAGACATAGATGAACAAGCTAGTCCCCATGTCTTTGACCACTGACATGCTTCCATGAGGAAAAGTCTGCTTCAGTAGGTTGTGACGGCTGTCACAACAGATTTCCACTGGAGCTGGAGGAGCAGAGAAAGTAGACTACACTTGGGGATGGCTTCTGCTGAGGTCTCTCTTCTCCATCACAAGAGATAGGACTTAAGGACCAAGAGAACAGAAATGCTAAGAGAGAGGCATCACTGATGATTCTTTTTAACCAGCACTTCAGCTCTTAGTCATTAGGCTCAACCATTCATGATTCTTCTTCTGGAATATCTCTGCCTCTGGAATCTTGCCACATCTTGTATGGCTTGATCGTAGAAACCAGGTGGAAGAAATGATAGATACTGAAGAAATGATAGACACAAAATCTGGGATTGAGTGGGTTGTGCTTACTCTGATAGGGGTACTCACTGCTCTGCCTGGAAACTCAGAGCACTATTCGATTCAGTGTAAGGAACAGGGTTAGCTAGTCTCCATGAGAGATCTCTATAAGGGAGCAGTCTTAGGCTGTAAACATGAGGCAGGAGGAAGCTGTGGTTGGTAGATTCCACATATTTGGACCAGAGGAGTCTTGGCCATCTCTCTGGGTCTCATCCAGGGAAGATTTTGCTATTTTCTGGCCTGTAGAATGTCACATGGACCTGGGCCCTAGTAGCATTTGTATGTCTAAACCAGAATCTCACCCTAGCCCTTCCTGACTGATCTTACAGTGGAGCCCATTCAGAAATTGAAGACTAACTTAATACTTCCAAACTGACCTGAGCTTACGTTGCTTCTGGTTTTTTCAGTGCTCTCTCTCTCTCTCTCTCTCTCTCTCTCTCTCTCTCTCTCTCTTTCTCTCCCATCCCCAAAGAAATTTAGTTCTTGATTTTGGACAGTGACTGATATGGTAAAATCAAAATTAATATTTATGTACACATTCTGAACAAAGTCAAAAATCAAATGTTATTATATCCTTGTGTGGTCCACAGGACTAGAAGAATCTCCAAGACCAAAGGAGCGCCCAGAAATAATTTCCAACCATGTGAATCCCCAAATGTTAAAATTGAGAAAATGTGGCTCATTATTTAATTTTGACCCTTTCAGCAGAAAACAAAGAGAAACAACAAAGCCAACAAGGGTGGGGGACCTCTCACCACTCAGAATTATTTCAAAGTTAGATCCTAAGACTTTATAACATCAAGCTTTAAACATCTACATTATGTCTGCATGCCAGACATTCTTACAAATACCATCTACAATGTCATTGCATTTAATCTCTGCTGTGTGGCGTCACTACAGTTATATATTGCTTTATATTGGCAATATTATAAACACTGCACCACAAAGCTATTTCTTCATCCACAATCATCACAGAGTACACTTCCACAAACTGACCTAGATGGCCCAGGCCAGTTACTTGTAATCTCTTGACATCACTAAGAGGTATAATGAATGAATTGAGGCACATGATGCATATTAAGACATGACATAAATGCATTTATGTCATAAAAGTATGAGCATATTCCAAAATAACTTTTATAGTTTGTTACAGGGGCTGGAGAGCAAGTCCCCATGCACACCTGTAACTCTAGATCCAGATGTTCTAGCATCCTATGCTAGTACTACATTTATGTACACATATCCTCCCATATACAGACAGACACAGATGCATATATCTAAACACCACACATCTGCACGCATGTGCACATGCGCATGCCCACACACACACACAAACACACACATACACACACACACATACACATGCAGGCATGCACATAGTTTTAAAAGTACAGCATTATACATGTATAACCCAGTAACACAGCTGATTATCTAGTCCTCTATATTATACATAATTGTACACAGTGCAGTTGGTGTTTTTCATCAGCATTACCACAAGCACTGCTATATTATATACTATTCAGAATATAACATCAACAGATGGCAAAAATCTTTTAGTGTGATGATATATTATATATTTAATAGAAATCAACCTGGAATATCAAAGAATAGAATCACCCACAGTCAAGGTATAAGGATCAGAGAGTGATAACTCACGCCTTTCATCCCAACACAGGAATGACAAAGTGGTAACTCATGCCTTTAATCCCATCTTGGAGTTGACAATGTGGTGACTCACACCTTTAATCCCATCACTCAAAAGACAGAGATCTTTCTGTATTCCTGTGAGTTCAAGTCCTAACAACCAAACAGAAGAAGCTCATACCTTTAATTCTTAATTATGATGCAGAGTTGAAGCAGGAAATGGAACAACCGGGCAGAGAAGATATTTAAGGCAGGAGAAGCAGAGATCCAGGCATTCTGTAGGAGCGACCAGCCAGGCAGAGGACTCTTAACCCTGTTCATCCTGAGAAGTTGGCTGGGTGAGAATTGACTATGGTCTGTTTCCTCTCTCTGATATTCCAGCTTTGCCCCGATATCTGGCTCTGAGTTTTCATTATATACCAACTAGAATTTGTGCAATATTTCAGCTCTACTCTAATCTTCAGGGACCACTGTCTGTCTGTGACTCATTACTGGCTGAAACTTCATTTTGCAACATGTAACCATTCTACCATTACATCCACCTTATAGACGATAAAAACTAAGCAACAACAGCTAATGTAGACACTTCTCCCTAACCTTTCCATATAGTCAGGAGAGTATTTGTGAAAATGTGAGAGAAGCCTTTTTGGACAGATCTGCTGTGACAGTTAATCTTTCTTGTTAACATGACTGTGTCTAGGAGGCAGAAGCATGCCTCTGGGTATCCCTGAACCAGCATTTCCAGGGAGAAGGTCCATCTTGAATATGGGTGGTACCATCCCCTGGGCTAAGGGCTGATTTTTACTAAATATACAATATATCACCTCAGCCTGGAGAAAGGGAGGTGAGTGCTGAGTGCCAGCATGTCCCTACTCTGTCCCACCATGATGTCCCCACCCCAAAAGACTGAGCCCTCTGAATCCCTGAGTCAAGATGCAGCCCTTCCTCCTAGAAGTAGTTTCGGTAGGGGGTCTGGCTCCCTGAAACAAAAGGCTAAAGATACGCCCAGATTTTTTTTCTTGGAAGTTGTCAATAGAACATTGGAGGTAGCCATTGGTGGTTTTTTGACTTAAACCTATGCTTTTCCATAGCTCCCTATAGCTGACTTTTTCCAAGAAAAGGAGTATGGTATGGTTTCAAGGATTTTGGAAAATATCTCTTACTGCACAGAACTCAAACCAACCTTTCCAGGCTGCATGATTTCCACACCTTCTCCAGAAAACACAATCCCAGAAAGCAGTGGTTCTCAACTTCTGGGTCATGACCCTTTTGGGGGTTGAATGACCTTTTGACAGAGGTTGCATAATAGATATCCTGCATATCAGGTATTACATAATGATTCATAATAGTAGCAAATTAGTTATAAAGTACCAAAGAAATGATTTTGTGATTGTGAGTCACAACAACATAAGAAGCTGTATTAAAAGATTTCAGCATTAGAAAGATTGAGAACCACAGCCATAGAGAAAGGTCATGGACCCTTAACCTATACCTAAATGTCAGGTATTTCCCAGAGCAAGTATAGGAAGGAGGAATCAGAGAACCCAGAGAAGTTGGAAAGGGTCACATTGAGCAGAGGATACAGAAACAGGGAGGGGCCAGAAGGCAAAGCCCAAAAATGTCCAAGATGCTTGGCCTGGCTTATCCTAACTGGACAGCCCAGACTGGGGAAAAAAGGCTGCAGAGGGCAGCAGAATCTGGCTCACCCCTAAATCCACTAACCATAATTAACCTTAGAGCCCAGCCCTGTAACCAAATAGTGCCAAGAGCCTAGAGTCGGAGTGTCTGGACTGCCATTGAGGGAATGTAAATCAGGGCCACATGACACCAAGCAAGCCAAACCATTGTTGACCTGAGAGGGTTATACAAAACCCTTTCAGAAAGGTTCACATCTATGCCATTGCAGCCCATGAACTAAATTCCAGCTAATACACAAACTGCCCAGCAATCTGGACATCCGGGGTCTACTAGTTAGGGTTTCTAGATTGTTTTCTCCCCTGAGCCTATTTAGGAATTTACTTACACCCATCAATTCCCCAAAGAGGGATATTTTAAAGCATTTCAAAACATCCTGCTTTGTTTTAAAAATCCTAATGTCCCCTTTATTTGTGGAAAGAAGTACCTCCTCAGATGCGAGAGGCAACTCAGAAAAGAACCAAGAAAATGAAAATTCACAAGCAGCAAAACAAAAAGCACTGATATGGGATGGCCTCCAAGACATGCCTTTTCTTCCTGCTGCTCCTGAGGCTTGGGACAGATGCAGGAGCCTGAAAGCGGGAAAGAGCACAGAGAAACTGGAGAAAAACTGCCTGGAACTTCTTCAGATGTAGCCTGAGATGTCTTCTCTCTGATGGATGATGGCTCAGGAACACTGGGAGAAGCAATGGATTAGGGACTGACTACTCAATTTCTCAATGCATGAACTAGGAATCCCTTGTGTTCAAAATGACTGAATGGGTTAACCTGGAACTGCAGTGAGAATGGCCCCAGAGAACATGGATTCCAATGAGAGATATTCTGATGTTCTTACAGGCTAGTAACAGTGCAAGTCCATAGAGTGTATATTGAACCACTTAATAAGAATTGACTAAATACTGCAAATGACCCAAGCTTCTATTTGCAAACCAAGAATAACTTTGCATTAAACTTTACTAATGACACCAATCCAATTCCACATTCAACAATAACATGGACTTCCAGCAGCAGCACCCAGTCCCTATGGCAGGGCTGAGTGCCCAGACACTTAGAATTCTGTCTCTTTTGTCAAACTATGTGTGGCAGCACTGTCCCCATAATAGCACAGTGACACAACTCCTAAGAATTTTCTATAGATTTTTTTCCTTTAACATCACAGGACTACAAACATTCATAAAATTTATTTTTAAGTCCATTTACAACATCAACGGGAACAAGATGAAATGAGATTGAATGCTTTACAAATTTGCACATAAGTTAGCACAGGGGTTGTATTGATGACTTCTGTAGCTTTTCAGTTTAGTGTCCAGGCTACCGGGCACCTACAAACTCAACTTACTGCATCATCACTTTTGTGTTAAATGGGACAGAGCTCCCTGATGCCTGTCATTCTTGCTGATTTGTTGCTTTGAGATGGATTCTCACTATGTAGCCCAGGCTGCCTTCCCATCCCTGATTCCATAACCTTAACCTCTCCAGTGCTCAGATTAAAGGCATGTAACACCATACCTGACTTATTATTTCTAATTCTAAATTATTCTTGGTTTGGTGTAGTATGAAGTTTCTGGCCTGAACTTTCTGGCCTAGCCCTGAGGGTCAAACCCACTTACAGTCCCACTGCCACGTAGCTCTAAATAACCACACAAAGGCTTATATTAATTTTATGCTGATCAGGTATGCTCAAGTTTATTGCTAGCTAGCTCTCTCATCTTAACTCAGTCTATTTTCATTAATCTGTTTAGCCATGTGGCTTGGTACCTTTTCTCAGAACAGCATCCTAGCCTTGTTTCTTCTGCATCTGCTGGCTTCTCTACCTGACACTTCTTCTTCCTAGAGTTTTCTCAGTCTGGTAGCCCCACCCACACTTCCTGTCTGCCTTCTGACCAATCAGTGTTTTATTAAGCAAGTAGTGACAAATATTTACAATATACCAGAACCTAATCTCACAACAGTTTGGCTTCATTTATATTAATTTACTTTGTAGTTTATAGATGGCTTCACAGTATAGAATAATGCAAATTTTTTTTTGCATAGGGCTTATTTCAGGACTATAAATTTTACCAAGTAACTTATATCTACCAGAGCAGTTTAAGGACAGAGTATGCAGTATGATGAAAATACCTCAGATGATATAAACCATCTTTAAATTCATTCCATTTAAAGAATTATTAGCATACTCTCAGAGAGATATGGTAACCTGACTATATTTGACTTTCTGTTTACCTAGCTTGGCATGATGACTTGTGAACCCATGTCTAAAATGCTTAACACATGAAGTTAAAAAAAAAGCTTCTGACATGCTTTGCCTGTATTCCCAAACCACTGCAAGGTGCTTGGTGTTGTTCTCAAAGTTCATTTTGTTTCTTCAGTAGAAAATGGGAATAGATGGATGAGTCAAAGGTGTTTGCTAATATCATTTTTAAAATGTAAAAGATAATGAATATGTAGTATATATACAAGATGGAATTTTGTCCAGTTAGAAAGAAACATGCAATTTAGAGGAAAATAGATGCATCTAGAAAGAATTACGTGGTGATCTAGATTCAGAACCACAAAACTTGCATGCTTTCTCTCACGTGGAGATTATAGCGTTCTGCTTGTCTGTGTGCATATAGGTGACAGCTGAGAAACTAGAAAGGGGACCCTGAGAGGAGAAGAGGCCAGAGGAGTAATGGGACATATATAAGAAGTGGGATAGAGGTCACCAGGGGGAGAGGAGAATGAGGTGGGAGGGAGGCAAATGAGGGAGAAGAATCAACAAATCCAATTTTGTCTGAAAATGTTTTAAGAGAACCTAATAGTTTGTGTGTGCATTTTTAAATAATTAATTAAAATTAAATGAACAAGTCATTATAAACAAAACCTTGGGCTTAATTATACGTATAATAAACCTCAAGAACATCATGGAGCTTCAGGTATGGCTTCAACCTGTTCCCAGCCTTGTCATCACCACCAAATGTCTGAAGCGGTCACCAACCAGAACAATTAAGGAGTCACATTGGAGGAAAACAAATCATTCTTGAAATGATGTTTTTAGTCTTGTTTAAAAAAAAATTCTTGGGAATGGAAGATGCTCAGAGTTTCAGGGCAGCTGCTGCTCTTGCAAAGAAACAGATTTGTTTTCAGTACTCACCTTACATGGTCCATAATTGAGTGTAACTCCCATTGCAAGGGACCTGACACCCTCTTCTGGCCTCTACTGGCACCCATACCCATGGGCATAGGTACACACAAGTGTGTGCAACATGTGTGCAAATAAAAGTAAGATGTATTTAAGTAAAATTAAAAATAGACAACTCCACACTTCAGAGGAAGAGACAAGCAGCCTTCTCTGAGTTCAAGGCCAGCCCGGTCCACATAGCAAGTTCCAGGATAGCTGTGGCTGCATAGTGAGATCCTGTCTCAAAATAAATATGTCTGTCTACACACAAAAAAAAAAATATTGGGAAAGCTCGCAAAACCTAAAGATAAAAATTACTCACTCCTGACATGTCAGAATTTTCATTTTTTAAAAACACGTATAAGTATAGGTATATATCCTTGGTGCAAAATTAGCCTCACTGTGAACACACTGCTGTACAAGGTGCTATTCCTCAGCACTCTATCAAGAACACTTCCCCAGGTTATAAGACATTATTTTCTTACGACATCATTTTTATGGCTACAAAATAAAATAAACCACGATATAAATATATCAGAGCTTATTTAAACAATTCTCTTGGGCACAGGATCCTGTTGTTAGAAAAACAATGTCATGTCATCTTGGCAAGTAAATCTTTCCTTTTGTTGAGATTTTTGTGGCATTACTAAGTTCTTGGAGTGGAATTGTTGAATTGAAGGTCATGAGCATTTGCAGGGCTTTGGAAACCTGCAGTCCTAGGTCCTTTAGAAATCTATCCTTTCTTGCTTCAAAGAGAAACATACAGGATGTTGCTGAGCAATCATCACAGTTTCCTCCTTGTCCTGGAAAGTCGGTCATATGGACAAACTTGGTGAGTATTGTCTTGCCTGTTTTGTAAAAGGGACTGTCATTAGTCATGCCATGGCTTCAAACTGTTCAGGACTGACCTTACTTCACTTTCACTGATGGGACTTTTAAATTTAGATGAACTTGTCCTGACTTGTGTATCTTAGGTCAATTCCTAGGCCACACACCAACCATGTGACAAAAGATAGTTTTATACCCCTGGGCTTTGTTACCCCACCTGTAAAATGAAGGGCTTGTCCTGTATCAACATGATCTCCCTCTTCTCTCTACCTTTCTGTCTCCATCTCTGTGTCCTACCCTCTCCCCCTGTGTGTGGGGTGTTTGTACTTGTTAGTGTGGGTATGTGCATGTGCATGTGCGCACATGTGTGCATGTACATGTGCATGTGGAGGCCAGTAGCTGATGTTAAGTAGACTTTCTCATTTATTCTCCACATTAAGAATATGACCATGAAGCACAATTAGATTTCCTGACCCAAGTAGTTCAAGGATCTACCTGTCTGTGCACCACTGGATCCAGGATTTTAATGTGGGTTCTGGAAATCAAAACTATAGTCCTTATGCTTGTGAATATCTCTTGTCTAGGCCATCTCCTCAGCTTCAGTATCTGTCTTTAATTAAAAGATTGCATGACACACTATGTTTTAGACAATCTAACGACATACCAGGTAGCATCTTATCTTCCTGGAAATTGGCCTTATTCTCTGAAAAGTCCAAAATCTAAGTTCTCTGAAATGTGTTGACCATGAGAAAAGGCTCAAGTTGACCTTCAAGAAATAAATTCTATAGTCATGAAGTCACATGAATCTTACCACCTCCAGTTGCTACATATGTTGTTCACATGTAATAACTGCTTGTGTTACAGACAACTGCACAACCTACATGCTCTTACCCTGACATGAGATCAAAAACTACTGAAGGAAAAGAGGACTCTTCACACCAGCCTTCAGGATTGTGACCCAAAACAGTGTGAGAAGCAGAACTGCCTCTGGAACAGGGACTTTGTCCAAGTCAGCAGCTCACTTACTCATCACAAGTAGAAACACCATGTTCTTCAGTTTTCCATCTGGAGAACAGCCCAGAAGCAATCCAGCCTCCTCGTCAAATTGAAGAGAAGCCTTTTGGAGGTGAAGAACTTTTCTGGTTTGCTCTCAGTGGTAATTTATTATTCTTCTCACCAAACAGCAGTGTCTCTTTAGTGGGTGAGAATGAAGTGGTAACTTACTCAGAGATAATGTCTGCCATGCATTGCCAGCTGTCACATGGTTTGTGGTTTGTCCTGCACTTGGGCTGTTCATGTTAGTAGGAACAGAGAACTTTTCAATTTTTTCCTTCCACAGAAGCTACCATTTATTTACTGAGAGTGTCCTGTGCTTCAAGATTGAACTAAACATTTTATATTACTGGCTGTCTCGGTTGTTAAAATAACTGTGTCTAAGGCACATTATCTTACTTTAAGAGATAGAACAACAGACTAGAAAGAACAAGGCATAGCAGGGCTGGGAACTGGCTACTTCTATATGACTTCAAAGTGAATGTTTGGCTTGTTACATTTTCCCATGTGTTTGAACAGTTGGTCTTCATCTGGTGGTATTTCAATATCATCTTGTAAAACCTCCGAGAAGTGAGGTCTAGTTGGAGAAATGGGTCTCTTGTTAGGGTGGGCCTTGATGCTTACAGTCCAGCCCTGGTTCTTGGTCTGTGGAGATGTGAACAAGCATCACATTTCAAGCATCACAGACTCTGTCTGCGGCCATGATAGACTGTGTCTCAACTGATGAGCCAAGATAAGCCATCCCTCCACTGCATGGCTTCTTGTCAGGTAACTGGTGACTATAATGAGAACAGGAACTAATTACCAAGTTACCAGGCAGACAGACGCTGTTGCTTTCTGTGATAAAAGGGTCATGGGGTCCTCTCGGCTTATTTCTCAAATTCATTGTTGCAGAATTTCTCCTCTGCTTCAAGACCCGACTCTCCCTTTTCTCCATCGCTATTAGGAAAGCTTCAAATGCACTCTTCAAGCAGATTATTTAGTCCTATACTTTCCAAAATGTCTGGTCTCTACTATAGCTAGAGATTAATTTTACGTTGTGACTTGGTATGAATACACACACACAAATAAACCAGTTTACAAAGCACTATTTCTTCTTACTCCTTAGAATACACTCAGATTCCAATTCTACATGGTTGCACTTTCTATTGTTACTTACAGTTCAATAAGCTGATTGTATGAACGCCAGTGGGATCTGTAGTTCAGCATCCTCTCCTATAGCCCATGGATTTGATTGACAGAGGACCTGTGCTTGGGGGCTAGTGAGCACCTCCCTATCCTCTTCAGTGCTCTCTTCCTCTTCTTCCATTCCTTAGAGTTCACCCACCACCAGCAGAATCCACTACTTCATATCAAATATTTTAATTTTTCAAACCTCCTTTATCTTTCAAGGGAAGTCTGCCCTCTAATGATACAAATGTACTATTGATTTCAAACACTAACTTTTCAGAAACGAAGTAAAGGGTGCGTCTCAAGTATAAAGGAGTTGATGGATGTAGTGCTCCAGGGTCATCACTTAATCTGAGTTTATTATTTAAAAGTAAAGGAATCCAAGGCTCAGAAAAGCACTTACTCCCACAATCCTATTTGGAGTATCTGCAAACAGAGGCAGTCGTGCCCCAATGTGGGCATTCCCTAGGACTCTAAAAACTGTCTAGGCTAGCAACAGAGAACACTGAGTAAGAAGCAAGGCATAGCCTGTACCAGGTAATAAAAATTAAAATCTTAGCCGTGTTATAGGAAGATGAATTAATTTGGACTTAGCAGAGCAAAAGTACAAATGAATGTATTCTTAAATCTGCATATCACAACTGATAGCAGACAGCTCTCCAAAAGGACTCTAAGGAATGTTAATCGATTGCTGTGAAACAATGGCAAAGAAAAGAGAGATTAATTTTTCATGTCTGTCTTCAGTATGGTGCTAGAGCACCTAGGCCCATTTCTTAGCCCTCTATAACATTGACCAATTCTCTTGTTTACCTCTTACTAGTCTGTGAATGACCACATGGTATTTCATGATGAAAACATCAATGCTCATCACATTGTATATTATAAAATATATATACCACCTTGATTGCTATTTCTTATAAATGGATGAAAAAATATCTAATGTCTTTGTAGTGTTAGGTGTACTTGAATAAAAGAAATTAATTTCAGGGCTAGAAGATGGCTCAGTGGGTAAAACTTTGCTTTGCAAGCATTAGGACCTGTGTTAAGACCCAAGAATTAATGTAAAACCTTGAACATGATGTTGCATGCTTGTAACTAAAGATAATGGAGAGATGGGGGTAGAGGAAAGTGAGTCCCTGGAGTTCACTGACTAGCCAAACTAACATATTTGGCAAAGCTCCAGACTGATGAAGAAGACCCTGTGTCACACAAACAAAAGAGAAGGATGCATGGTGAATAACATCTGAGGCTGTCCTCTGACCCCCAAATAAATAAATGCATGTTCACAAGTGCATGGCATACCTGCATGAAAGAACACACAGAACATTTGCTTACTGGTTTCTATGCATCTTCTAAGGTCACTAATATAAAGAAATCCATTTTTTGTTTTTGTTTTTTTTTAATCCTAGAGAATATATTTATTTAGACAAAGTTAGAAAAAAATACTAATATATGTGTAGGAAATAGAAAGGAGGAATATAAAAGAAAAGGTAATATGACTAGAAAATCTAATTACATTCATAATGGGCCTTATATACAAATCAACTAAATCATTTTATTTATCCATTTTGTCACATCATATAATATAAGGTTTCTAATTTTATGTGTAAGATATCATATTCTGTTTTCTTATTTTACTTTATTTTGTTTAATTTGCTAGCATCTATAAACTGCAATTTCTTTCTTTTCATTAACTATAGACATGATAATATTTCCCTTTTTAAACTTTGTAGAGCAATTTTGTTTCATAGCAGTTACCTATTGCTTTTGTGTTATACTAAGTATTTGTTGCTGTAACAATATACATGACATGAGCTACTTCAGGAAGGTTTTATTTTGTTTTGTGATTATGGGATATAGTACATCACAGCAAAGAATGGATAATGCTTAGTCTTAAAGAACCTACTCAAACTGTGTCTGAAATCAGGAAGTAGAAAAAGTAAATGATGTTTCTCTGGTTTTTTTTAAGTGTATTTTTTATTATGAATAAAGTCTCATTTTTTATCCATGTGTCTGTCCCCTTGTTCAAACTCCCTTCCCCCAAAACCAGCCACACTGACTTTAATAGAAAAGAAAGTGGGAAATACCCTCCAACACATTGGCATAGGTGACCACTTCCTAAATATAACACCAGTAGCACAGACACTAAGAACAATAATCAATAAGTGGGACCTCCTGAAACTGAGAAGCTCTGTAAAGCCAATAAGTCAATAAGACACAGTCAATAAGACAAAAGCCTACAGAATGGGAAAAGATTTTCACCAACCTACAAGTGATAGCAGACTGATTTCTAAAATATATAGAGAACTCAAGAAACTAGAGCCCAAAACCTTGAATAACCCAATCAAAAAATGGGGTTCAGAACTAAAAAGGGAATTCTCAGCTGAAGAATTACAAATGGTTGAAAGGCACTTGAAAAAGTGCTCAACATCTTTAGCTATCAGAGAAATGCAAATCAAAACAACTTTGAGATAATACCTTACACCTGTCAGAATGGCTAAGATAAAAGACACAGATTACAGCCTATGCTAGAGAGGTTGCAGAGCAAGGGGAACACTCCTCCATTGTTGGTGGGAGTGTAAGCTGGTTCAGCCACTCTGAAATGCAGTATGGTGGTTTCTCAGAAACTAGGAATCAATCTCCCCAAGGATCCAGCAATACCACTACAGGGAATATACCCTAAAGATGCACATTCGCACTCCAAAGGCATTAGCTCAATAATGTTTATAGCAACATTATTCATAATAGCAAGAACCTGGAAACAACCTAGATGCCCCTCAACTGAAGAATGGATTAACAAAGTGTGGTACATCTACACAATGGAGTACTACTCAGCAGTAAGAAAAAATGATATCCTAAAATTTACAGGCAAATGGATTTGGAGACTATCCTCCTGAGTGAGAAAAGAGAAAACCCAGAAAGAGAAGCAGGGGATGTACTCACTCATTAGTGGACTTCAAACAAAAGCAAAGCATGTCCAAACTGCAAACCACAACCATTGAACAGCTTTGGATCTGAAGCACCTTGGACTGGCACCTTTGAACCCATTCCCTCCAGAGGAACACCTGACCCAGTCTTGATGTTGGGATGAGGAAAGCGGATTTCCCTGGAGTGGATGCTAAACTAAGCTACCTTGGGACCTTGGACCTCCTGCCCTTGCTAGGGAGGAAATAAGAAGTTGTTTTTGTTTTTAAGACAGGGTTTTCTGTGTAGCTTGGACTATCCTGAAACTCATTCGGTAGACTAGTCTGGTCTTGAACTCAGGACTTAGATATCTGCCTACCTCTGCTTCCTGAGTGGCAAGTTTAAAGGCATGTATCACCACTGCCTGGCTACCAACAGATCTTTGTGTTTCCACAAAAGAATCAGAAATTTCCATCCATCCTGGCTTCCCTTTCTATTTATATATGTTTTTTTAATAGCCACTAAATCCTTTGAGTATTTATGTTTTAACAGAGCAAAGTTCAACAGGAAAATGTATGTGAGTGCTAAGTGTAGGTGGATTGATCACAGGAAATTATTTTAGAAGCCAGAGGACTGTAACTATACCAGTCAGAACCACATACTGGTCTCTATTTACTCCATTTTTTATCAGATGCTACTTAGTTGCTAAGTAACTAAAGATGATTACTAGGGTGTGTGTGTGTGTGTGTGTGTGTGTGTGTGTGTGTGTGTACTCATGTGTGATTACATGTAAAAATATGTACATATGTATGTAATAGAAGTATCATTTAGGAGAGACAGCCACAGCTGTCTTTTCAGAATACCAAAAAAAATTATGAAAACTCTCCTGGAACTCTACAAACTACTTTTTCTTTTGATTGGCACATGGGTGTTCAAAGCAGACTTTAATCAACTGCTATTCTCCAGTTTAGGGACATGAAAATGTGCTTTAATTTTTCAAGGGGAAAGAACTGGTACTGTTCTTATGAAACTGATTAAACCTAAAAAAATATTCTATTGCTCAGCATCCACAGTAAATATTACCTCTTCGTAGCCTTCTTGCAGCAAGGACCAATCTGTCCCTTATCCCCTCTGCAACTTTAGAAAGCCACATGGAATTTGTCATAATCAATGTGCTGGTTTATTCTATATAAATTCATTTGCTTTTCTCAAAACCTCTTATCAGCAAGAACAGAGCTGGTTGTCCACATCTGATTTATGCTCCCTCTCTCAATTCCCCAGGGTTCAAAAATTTTTTTATCTCCTGGATCTTTGTCACCCACATTTGTTTGTGTTTTCTTAACCTCTTACCTACTGAGGTGGATTTCTGGGTCAGGACCCCTGTAAAGACACTAGGAATGAAGGAAATGACCATCTTGAACTGTCTGAGGCCAATCTGCCAGGTAGAGTTTCAGCCTTGAAAGACCAGTGGACAGTTGGAAGTGAGATGAATTGGCTGGGAACAATGGATAATGTATAGCATGAAAGACAAGGGCCAGCAGACTTGCATATGTCCTGCATGCTAAGCCAACATACCAAAAGAAACAGAAAGGCTTCCTTCAGTCCAGAACCATCACCTGCCTCCTCATCTTGGAGGCTCTAGGTAATCCTACTGTAGGCTAATGTAGGTCAACCTCACAATTAATTTGTCTTTTTGTTTTCTTAGTGTGCATCATTGGCCTCAAAGTTAATTTATAGAAGACTCACCATCTATCTGTCACAAAGATGGACATGGGAGGCTTAATGCAGAAAGCCCTTATGCCTTTCTATACCCTGAATAAAATTCACACACAGTACAGGAAAAAATAAAAACATAATTGCTCAGAAATCTCTCTAATTGTGAAATAATTGATAAGCCATGGCAATTCATACTTAGTATGAAGAACATTTAATAATAAGAAAAAATAATGTTATTTCCCCTTGGGTTATGCCATAATTTCATGATTGCTTCATTATTTTTTATGATATCCATCTATGCACATTTCACATGAAAAGGCTGATGTCTCCATAAACTGGCCACTGAAAAGCCTCCAGCAAAGGTGATTATTAACATTTCCTGTGGGTGCTATTATGATACATGTAGAGCATTTTCCAATCATTTTATTTTTAACAAAACAAAAAACCAGAGAGAGTTATCACACTCCTTAAGTCTGGTACTGTCTTTCTTCTCACTGAAATATACACTAAAACTAAGGTTTGTAGCTTTTTAGTGAGTGTTAGAATGAATGAAGACCACTCACAGAAATATGTTATCCCCTTTTATGAGAGTGGTAAGAATCAACAGATAACCATTTAATTTCTCAGCAACGCTGAGAATTATAGATTATAAAGTAAGTATATCTATGCTATTTCAACAGTAGGAGCATGGCCTTCTAATATTTGAGTGTGAAGAGGAATGTTAGCCCTCAGTAGGAATTTTCTTGAAGACATCTAATCTGAGAGGCTGGGTTAAGAGTTTTGTTTCTCCAAGGAGGATCATCCCCACTGATTTCTTTAGCCACACACACCCTGACAGCCAGTGTATGTCCTGTACTTGGAGAACAACCACCATAGACAACTCTGAACATGCCATGACTTGACATTCATGACTGCCTGCTTAGACATGCGAACAAGAGGCCTGTGCCTTCAGGTGAGGGTCATAAGTGGGTACATATAGCTTGTATGCTTCCATTGAAATTCTTTGTATCTAACTATATGTTAAGTTCAATTTCTTTGCCTATTTGCAATGTTTCGAGATGAGCATTCCTAAACTTATGTGTCTTTTTATTTTTAATTTCAAGCTAAAGTTTCCATCAAGGACCACAGAGGCCACCTATTAATAGATAGCTTTATTTGGCTTTATTTTTCCCTCAGAATTTTTCCTGCCTAGATCTCAGATACTTGCCTCCTCCATATCTACAACTCCCCCTCCTTGGTCTCTGCTTCTATCCTTGCTCTGACCTGCAGTGAATGTATATGCTGTGGGTGTTTTGCTTTGACTACCTGGGCTCCTGAGAGCTGAGTCACACCGCCTCAGGCCAGCAGCGTATTCCCAGACAGTTGTCAGATTGGCAGTCTTGACCCAGTCTATGACTGCAGAGCTTCTGTCCTCCAACCCTCTGAAGCTGGGAGACCTTGGGCGGAGGGTAGTGAGGTAACTTCCTTGGGAAGTTTTCATAAGAAAGGCTTAGCAGACTTTCTTAGATAGAGTCTAGACTGGCACTCGGAGGTCGCCTTGCAATTGTACAGTTCTTTCAAAGTTACCAAAAACCAACTGGTGCCACTGTAGAAGCAAAGAATATCTGTCTTTCCTCATGTTCAGTTCCAGGATTTCTGGGTCAGGATCCATGTAAAGACACTAGGAATGAAGGAAATGCCAACTGAGGCAGTCTGAGGCCAATCTGCTAGGTTGAGTTTCAGCTCTGGAAGGCCAGTGGACAGTTGGAAACACAAATAACAAGTGGACAGGAAGGTCTTGAAATGCCAAACAAATTCTTTTAGGTTTTTTCCTAGAGGCAGTAATGAACTGTCAAGTCACGGAATCCATTCAGTCACAAAATACTTACGAATTGCAGCCAAGATGCTAGAAATACAAGTTAAGGACTTACATCCACTTCAGTGCATAAAATGGAGTGCTTGGTGCTCAATGTGTGCATATAAATAAGGGTATGGCAACTGATTTTGTCTCTATTAACTAGCTTGGTCCCAGACCCTGTCCTTCAAGTTGAACATACCTGTCTGTGCCCAGGTACAGAGACCAAACAATGACTACATTAAAGAAAGGCTGCAGATGCTACTGCCTGGCAACCCTTTGCAGGAAATCCACTATTAATTCTCAGCTCTACCCTTTGCTTCTTTCCATAGGTGCAATTATCTCTTCACTTTCCCAAGAGCTCTTCTAATACATCCTCATCCATAGGTCTTTACTCCCATAATTGCACCACTAGGCCTAAGTTAACATCTGTCCAGTTTTGAACTTCTATCCATTTTCAATACATGGGTCAAATTGGAATTCTGTCCCCAATCCTCACCACTGCTGAACTGCATTTGAACTTCCCTGAATTGGCTAATCTACATCTTTTCCACTCGGCTTGTGTTGTTACTTTATAGTACAGTAATCACTTCAGTGTCACTCAAGAACAGGGGCTATGTCTTTGGTATCTATTTTAATTCTTCACTTATTGGTAGATTCAGTCATTTAACTATGAAACATTTGTTGAGTATCTATAGTGTGCAAACACAATGGAGGAAAATTAACTTGACCTAGGCACTCCTAGACACCAGGGGTTTAAAATGAATTAGAAAGTTCTTTGCAGATAATGAATTTGAAAACTGAACAACTGATTATTATCACCAGCAAAATATGTTATATTCGTCTGTTAATCTGATGTAGAGATATCTTACATCAGCATCAGGAAGGCCAGGATGTACCTTTTAAAACACAATATACACATGATGTTGTCCAAAGTTAGAATTTCTTTCAAATCAAAAAACTATTAAAATATAGTGTATGTACTATGACTGCTCATTGCCTCCACATGATAAAAATCACAAATGTTCACAGGTGTCCCTAGTTTCTCAGTAACCATTGATAGTTTTAAATGACACTGAAAAATCTGAATCTGAACAGGACTCTGATTGGCGGCAAAGGAAAGTCACTTTTTGGTTCAGTGTGTGTGTGTGATATTTCAAATTGCCCTAGAAATGTGTTACTCCAAGAATGACCTGTAAGTTGTGTATGAAACTGATAGTTGGTGCCACATCTCTCTCTTGATTAGCTGAGAGAGTATTCCCAGTGCAGAAGAAGTAACAGCCTGCTCATCCTCTTAAGTCCTTTTCTCCATGACCTTTACCAGACCCTTCCCTGAGAACCCTCACAGACTGTGTCTGACACAGCCACATGACATACAAAATTATACTGAGCTGTAACAGAACAAAGACATATTTTATTAGTTCTGCTTCATGTGACAATTTTGTGTGATTCTGATAGTTCACATTTATTAGTAAAAGTATTTCATTTGTTAATGACAAAATATCACCTTTAATCCTCCCTTGGTTCATTTCTTCCCCCTTCCAAAAGTGGACAGATAATTTGTAAGATGCCCCTAAGCGCATTGCTCTTGGTAGCTGTTGTGACCTACATTGGCATCTTCCCACTGTCCACCAAAACCATGTTTTCTTTCCTCAAAGGAGTCACTCAGATGTTGCTCTCTAGGTCATCCCACGATACCTCTGGAGTTTTTGGATTATCACATAATGCCTCTGGAGTTTAAGATTGACTTTTATACTCAAATAACTGGTTAAGAGCATTCTAATAATGCTAATAAAAGGAAAAGTAAAGAATGGATCTAGTTCCTTGGAGATGTGCATCACAACAGAGAATACTTACTACAAAATGAGAGAAGCCAAAACCATCAGGAGTTCAAAGGAGATTTGAAAATTACCAAGAGACTACCTGTTATATCTTTATATTAATGACCTACATAAAGTTTCCTCAAAAAGTGTAAAATGATACTCATCAATTTTTTTCATTTACTGGCACTATTTTATTAATGTTTCATACTTTTAAAACTGATACTAAAATAGATTTTTAGTTCCAACTTAACATGTTGTTGATTGCATCTGAGTTCCTGATTGTTACATGTCTTGCTGACCATGGTCTTGATATCTCAAAGTGCAAATACATAGCCTTCAATAACACCCGTTCTTTCTTTCAGAAGATTGTCTTACTAGTTTTAATTACCTGTATGGGTGTGTGTCTACACATGCGTATGTGCACATGTGCTCATGTCTCTACTAAAGTCAAAAGGGGGTGCCAGATCTTCTAGTACTCTCCTAATTACTGAGCCACCTCTTATCTCTAGACCAATTCTTAACATAATAACTTTAAAGCATATATGAGGTAGTTTCTTGATAATTTTCAATTCTCTTTTGAGCTCTTGATGGTTTTGACTTCTCTCATTTTGTAATAAGCATCTTTTGTTATGACGCACATTTCTAAGGGGTCAATTCCATCATCTTTTTTTCCATCAGCATTATTAGAATTTCCTTAACCAGTTTTTCCTTTGCAGCTTTTTCTGCATGCCACTTTGAATGTTTTGTGAGATTTAATGTAGTAGTCCCAGACAAGATGATTTGCAACCCATTTCACCAGGAAAACAGGAGTAGAAATCTGTGCCATAATGTTGGTAACTAGCCTATGACACACCCTTCCTGCAGGATCCCTCGCAGACCATGTGTGACATATTATTTATACCAAGGATAGTCACGTTAAGGCAAAAAATGAAGCCTTATGTTTCTGTTTTGATGAGAAAACAAACATAAATAGGAGCTCAATATTTTCTTGTTCTGCTGACAAAGGATTATGTTACTTTCCTAATGAGTGTGGATCATCTCAACTTGGAGTGCCCTTGATGGGATCAAAAAACATCAAGAGGCAGAGAGCTGATGTCATCATGAAAGGGATATAGATGATTTCATGTGGAATGATTGTAGAGGTCTGTGTGAGAAGAAGCAATAATAGTATCATTAAAAAATAAAAATAGGGATACCATGTTGGTAGGGAATTGGTGCTGGGAACTAAACCTGGATCCTCAGAAAGAACAGGAAGTGCTCTTTGCTACAGCTCCATCTCTGCAGCCTCCTTCTCTCTTTTCAACTTTTTGAAACAGAGTCTTTTCATGCTGCCCTCTAACTTCCTATGTAGCTGAGGGTAACCTTGAACCTTTGAGTTCTTGATCCTCTTGCCTCCACTTTGCCGAAACTGGGATTACAGGCATGCACCACCATGTCCATATCTTCCCTTTTCCATTTGAATTTGATGTGACAGATAACACTGCTAGCCTAACTACATTGTGAAATCCTAGCAACAGTTGAGACTGTTAATCAGATGCATGAGTCTTAGGCCCAACAGAAGACTAAAGGTAAGATTTAATCATTAATCTAAGGACTCAGAAGAAAATTTGACCCTGCTAGTCCTAATTCTACATTAGCATATATCTCAGATAATTGAGAGTCATAGATGATAATACACTTCTAACATGTCTGCTGAATCACCCCCTGCCCCAAGTATCTAGTAATTAGAGGGCATTTGCTGAGGTTTCCAAATAAGATTCTAGTCCATGCTAAGAGAGCAGCCTGAGGGACACAGACTGAGTGAGCTAGGAGGCTGGGCAGTCCAATACTGAGTCTGCCTTGTATGATAACCCTCCATGCCAACCATATTCAGGAAACCCCTCAAACACCACCCTGCTTTCCACTGAGCTCCTCACATGTAGTAGACTCTCCCACATTGGACATAAGTTATATCTGAGAACTAACCCATTTATCTTATTCCTACCTGTGCTGGTGTGTGTGTGTGTGTGTGTGTGTGTGTGTGTGTGTGTGTGTGTGTGTGTATTTATGCATTTGTGTTCTGAAGTACACACATAAAGGTATGTGTTGGGTGAGCTGGGTTTCCTAGACCAAACTCTTTCGTGCTTTGGTAAATACAGAAAATTAGTCTCTCCTGAAGGTAAACAAAAGAGAACCAAGTTTTATAATCTTCTCAGGTGAGTCTTACTTGCTCTAAAATAATCATGAAGTAACAACACGGGGCCTAAGTGGTCTCCGAATGAAGGGATGGTACGCAAGCAAGCACAAGCATCCCTTCAGTATAGGAATCACAGGCAGAAATCAGAAACACTTCTCACTGTTCTTCAGCTTCCTGCAGCTTTCAGTCTAAACCTGAGAGGTTAGAATGCTTACTTCATGTCCCTGTGTGCTTTTGTTCTGAATGCTCTCATTTATTTTTGTAATTGCTAATTAAAGCGGAAATGGTTGTGACGCTCTCCCAGAGAGCTGGTTGGTCCTCTTGTGAAAAGAATAGAAGAAGGAGGTAATGGCCATTCCCCCAGAAACTTAGCAGGCTTTTGCTTTCCACATGGGATGAGATGAAAATACAAATTCTGTATGCTCTTTGGCAAAGCAAATTTAAAAGAGGCCCAACAAGAATGCACCTAGTTAAGCAGGGCCATGGTGGTAGACACCTTTAGTCCCAGCACTTGGGAGGCAGAGGCAGATAGATCTCTGTGACTTGGAGGACAGCCTGCTCTACAGAGTTCCAGGACACCCAGGGCTACACAGAGAAACCCCATTTCAAAAAACAAAACAAAACAAAAACAAACAAGCAAAAAAGTACCTAGTTACAGTGAGTTCTTAAAAATATATGTTAGCTGTTATTATGCATGGAGCCCTGTTTTCCTTCCAGTCTCCTTTCCTAGGAACTTGGAAACTCAGTAAAATCAGAAGCTTGTGTCTCTTAGAACAGTGTAGAGATCTGGAAAGGAACCACGGGGTGGGGGGCACTTATAGGAAAGTCGCATTAAATTGAAAATATGCTACTTGAAATGTAAAAATTGTAATTTGCCTGATTTTAGGGAAAAAGACTCACTGAGCAGGCCATTGGTGCCTGGGCTGTCTGCTGTAGGTAGAAAACTCCTGCTCTTCCTAACAAGTGAGTAAAGGAGGCACGCTCTACTTTTGCTTACCAGAGACTTCTTCGTCATTTCCAAAAGAGGGTTTTATTAACTGATGTAAGAGGTAGGCAACTCCATAAAAAATAAAGATAACTTAAAATTGAATGCATAGATTTTTAGCACAAATATTTTTATTAATTCTTTGAGAATTGCATATAATACACTTTGATTATACTCACACAAGCCTCTCCTCTTAACTCCCAGATCCATCCACATCTTCACCAGACCACATCTCTACCACCCTATCTCTACCACCTCATCTCCACCACCCCCATCTCTACCACCCCCATCCCTACCACCCCCATCTCTACCACCCC